>JANHFK010005250.1:28346-39250 GCA_036250565.1 Sibynophis collaris | reverse complement strand
GAAAATATTTGAACACCCTGTCTTAAAATATTTTATTCATCATGTTAAAATAAAATATTCCACAATGTGTTTTTTTTTCTTTTTTCAATTTTTCCAATTTTTTGGAAAAAAACAAAAAAGCCTTCAGGAAAAAAACAGAAAAAAAAACGGTTTTTTTCCGGGCCTTCACATCTCTAATTCTCATACACTCAACCTTATGAACAGTCATTTTCTGAAGTAGTTGGCATTATTTTCTCTGCAAGCATTTTATTGGATTGTTTGACTTTCTGTGATGTGACTGAGGATGAGCTGTTTGACTGACAGTTTATTATGCTTCAGGGAAAAGAATTGGATGTGTTGCCATTTCTTTTTCTTAGGAATATCATTTTTAGTATACCGAGACTGGTCTCCACTTACATTTCAAACATGTTGGATAAGTCTTTGTGTTGAACAGCAGATCGTCACTGCTTGTCTGCCTTGTGCCAAACTGGACAGAAAAAATGAGGTTTTCAGTGATGGCCTGCCAAGATTATCAGATCATTTTGGCAAAACAATGCCAAAAGAAGTCCAGGGTGGAACAGGATTGTGGCCATACAGTTGTGGCACCAAATCCTCCACATGTAAAGAATTTTTGGAACTATTTTTGTCCTTTTCTCCACGTCTAATTATCCTTGGTTTAGATCCACTCTAAGTATATGCACTCTAGACTTTGATATGTTCATATTCCACAGTAAGAAAAGGATGAACTGGATGCAAAAATGCAGTATCTTGTTGCTGAGTGCCTCTGAGCGTGAGAACCTCTCATTATGATAAGTGTCACTTGCTTTTTCAATTATGAAGTATACACATGCTTCAGTCAACAGGTTTCCTCCGGGGTTGCTTGCTTCACATCTGAAAGGTTGCATTGGTGTTTAATAACACAGAATTGCATGGCTGGAGAGGAGAAGGTTTACTTTTGTTCTGAACTAACTAATTTGCTTATGCAACAATTAAAAGGCTAAACCAGCAGGAGGAGATACCGGTACTTCCATGTCTACCATCTTGAGCAAGCAAGCTGGACAGAGAAATATATATGTTTGTAGTGCTGGTTCGATATTTTGCTTGGCATGCCAAAGGCTATGTGTTCGATATGCATAATTTGCAATCGATTTGCATAACATGCAGCTTAGCCAGTCTGTTGCAAACGGACTTAATGCATATGGACTAGTATTAACTAGTATTGTAGGAAGTTAGCACCCACCCACCCTTCCTAGAAGAATGAAATATTCTGGGAAATATTAAAAAGGCAGAATATTATATTTCCCTGGATGAGAAAAGGAGAAACATGTTTTTAAAGACAAAGCAGTTTCCTGCAGCTCCCTGCCCATCTCCCTTCAGCTCCAGGGTGATGGGATTAAAGCATGGCCCTCAGGACATGATAAGATTAGCACTCTACCATCTAGCAACAGAACTCACCACATGGCACCTGGGGAGATTGCATCACCTAAGACTGGGATACAAGCCTACAGACTTAGCTAAGATTCTCGCCCCCCTGGGAGTCTTACAGCCAATGGGATACCTTTCTTGTACAGGAACAGGAAACTCTAAGGGGCCCAAGACAGTCTATAAATATATATAAATATATCCCTCTCTCCACTCCATGTGTCTTTTTTGCCCAGGACCTCAAAACCATGTGGGTCCTGTTCATCAATAAACTTTCTTTCCAAGCAACTTCCATGAATCCAGTGTCTTTTTCCCCATTTGGAACTGAGCCCAGAAGGATATTTCTTCCAACACCATAAAAGTTAGAAACCCACAAAGAAAGGATGTTCAGGTAAGACAACATCCATTCTCATACACTCAAAATTATTAACAGGCATTTTCTGAAGTAGTTGGCATTATTTTCTCTGCAAGCATTTTATTAGATTGTTTGACTTTCTGTGATGTGACTGAGGATGAGCTGTTTGACTGACAGTTTATTATGCTGCAGGGAAAAGAATTGGATGTGTTACCATTTCTTCTTCTTATGAATATCATTTTTAGTATACGAGACTGGTCTCCACTTACATTTCATGTTTACAGACTTGCTTGCTGATACTGGGACATATCTGTTAGTCAAGTATGCCACATCAGCTCCTTGAAAAGAAAGAAATTATGTTATTTTCTTGTAGGACATAGAAAATGCTAACTTCAAAATTCTCAATGTTACACATTTACCAATTTCATCTGTGCACTAGAAAAGTACAGTTTTAGTTTTGTTTTCCTATAATTACATCTGTTTATAAAGACCAGCTGCAGGAAGAGCGTATCCAGATCAATAATATGGCAATGGAGGAACTGATGTTTCCCCCCGCCCCAAAAAAAACTTTTGAACTTTCAAAATCTATTTATGTGCCTAAACGTTTGATCCTGGAGTGAGGTAGAAACTGGTTGTGAATCACTTCTCTCTAGCCTTCTTGCTAAAGTGATGGTTAACACTGATGTTAAGGAGTTTGCTTTCACTATTATTTACAATGTGGTTTGCTTATTTTTGTTGTTGCATAATGTGTAAATCAAGCCTTGTTAAACAAACCATGCTTAAAATGAGCAACAGCTGAGCAGAATGTGTGAAGGTAGCCAATATTTAACTGTGCTTAGGAAAACTTTTTCTTGTTTTAGAATACCGGCATAAGAAGCTATGAGAGGCAGTTTGGTCTATCAAGCTAGAAAGCAGGAGACTGTGAGTTCAAATCCCACCTTGGCTATAAAAGCCAGTTGGATGACTTTGAGCCAGTCACCCTCTCTCAGCCCAACACAGAGTTGTTGTGAATAAAATACGTTGGATATGTTTGCTGCCTTGAGTTGATTGTAAAAATAATAAAGCTGGGATACAAATAATAAATAAAATTCCATAGTTGTTTACATATAAAAGATACATAGTCGTTTTATGTGTAGATAAAGTAGAATGGCAAAGTTGGATTGCATTTCAGGTGATGTTATGTCCTAATGATCCAGTGTAATTGATCTGCTCTGCTGTGGGAGCAGAATTAGGTCCAGACAGTAGTGTCTTTTGGCTACGTTGAGACCTGTAGCTGCCAGGACAAAGTGCATATACCAAAGGTTCGTTCTTAATTTTTTTGTCTTACTCTTAATTTGGCTCTCCTTTTTGTTGCTCTTATCTCCCCAACCTCAGCAATAACTGTTGGATAGTTAATACTAGTGAACTTCATTATTGATTAGGTCATATCAAAATAAAGAATAAAACACAAAACATTACACAATAAAAGTGGAATACAGATAGTCCTCGACTTACGATCACAATTGATCCCAAAATTTATGTTGCTAAGTGAGACATTTGTTAAGATATCTCATTTTACAACCTTTTTTGCCAGAGTTGTTAAGTGAATCATTGCCGTTGTTAAATTAGTAACATGTTTGTTAAGTGAAACTGGCTTCCCCATTGATTTTGCTTGTCAGAAGCTCGTAAAAGGAGATCATATGACCCCGGGACACTGCAACCGTCATAAATATGAGTCAGTTGCCAAATGTCTGGATTTTGATCACATGACCATGGGGGGCGGATGCTGCAATAATCGTAAGTGTGAAAAACTCACTTTTTTCAGTGCTGTTGTAACTTCGAACGGTTAATTAAACGAACCGTTGTTAGTTGAAAACTACCTGTGTAAGAGACAGATGAAAGGAAAAGGATAAAATAAGGAACATGAAGTCATGTTCCCGTGTCATTCCTTCAGTACTCCAATCAGACTTACATAGATCTCAACTGAACTGGTTTATTTTCATAAAGTGTCATATGTGATTTTTGAATTCTGACCAGGCATGCTATATCCAGGATTTGCAGTCATCTTTTAAACTTGTTCTTCAATTGTATAAAATACAGGGAGGCCACAGCTCTTAATGAAATTTGTCAATTGTGTAATCCAGAAGGCATTTAATTGAGATTTTGTCTGTCTCTATCAGACACAATTTTGAGAGTCTGCCAGTTTTCATGGCATTAATTTTTGGACCAATAGTTACTGATGGTTGAACAGAAGCCATTCTCTTGTATAGGCCCTATATGATGATTAGAAATGCTCACTATTAAAAATTAATCTGTACAGTTAGTTCAGCTGTGTTCATTGAGAAGGGATTAGAAAATGAAGTAGAATAAATAAAAACAAAATAAAAATAGGATAAAATAAAATATCTGGGATCACTTAGGGCAGGGGTGTCAAACTCAAGGCCCATGGGCTGGATGCAGCCCGTAGGGCGCTTAAATCTGGTCTGCGGGGCCACCTGGAAATAGTTAAGGACTGCCCCGTGGTACCTCTGGCAGCCAAAATGGAGTGCGGGGGGCTGCATGCCCACCCCGTGCCTCATTTTCAGCCTGGACGGCCTCCTGCAGCACTCTGCCGGCCAAAACGGGACACACAGGAGGCATCTGTCCCATCCTCCCCCCCCCAGCCGGCCTGCAGAAGTGAACTACAATGCTGATCTGACCCTCGAGGAAATCTAGTTGGCACCCCTGACTTAGAGTATGTGTGTATGCAGAGCTCACCATCTTGATCCCTGCTCCTCCATTTCTTCTTTTTTTGGTCTCTCAGTTTTTGCAATAGGAATATTTTTGGCACAGCAAAATTTCTGTTCTAAAATTAACTATAAAAAGAAAGCGAGTCCTATGCATCTATGGCAAGTATTAATACCCAATTTCCCCCAAAATAAGACATCCCCTGATAATTGGGCTTTTCAGCGCATGTCAAAAAGGCCAAGTGCTTATTTCAGGGTTCAAAAAAATATAAGACAGGGTCTTATTTTGGGGGAAATGGTAGTAGTGCAGAATTTATTTATTTATTAATCATACTTACATATGGCTGAATTTTATGACTTAAACTTAAAAAGGGAGAGAAGAAAAATCAGCACTTAGAAGATTCTAGTTGACGGTTGCCTTTTATTACTGGTACATGTTACTATTTGCTCAGTCCTTGAAAAAAGCTTTCATTTTTATTGTGCAAATGGATAAAATAATTTAATTCTCTTCACAAGTAGATGTAGAACAGCTGTCATACGCCCTCAGTTTCTCAAAGTTCCTTCCGGTGCAAATAATATTTTGTGGTGATTTGCAACATATTCCATAGAATTTTTGGTGTATTCTGTTAATTAATAAACAAGAAACTCTAGAAACAGCAAAACGTAAGGATAAATAATCCAAACAACAAATGCCTCAATTGAGTAAACTGCTTAAATAGGATAAACTGCCAAGAAACATTTTAGGGAAATTAAATTTGTTTTAGGTTCTATTGTAGCTTTACAAAATCGCTTCATGAAAGCTAAAATTACTTACTAGGCTATTACTTAAGAATAGTTGCATATGTTTCAGTGGGATATCCTCCTATAAAACTGAAGCTTTGTATCGATTTAAGCAGACTTAAATTTAATAGCTTCTATCCCTGAGTAGATCTACATAGGTTTGTAGTAGTATCAGCCTTATTTTTTATTTTTGCTGCTTTGTACAAGGAATCCATTTTGTTTGCAATTTTCTCACGGGCTGTGGGAAGCTTGAGGCAGGTGGCCTTGTGCCTATACTAGGCCCTTCAAAGTTACCTCCTAGGCACCCCAAACACACTTAATGACCCACACATTTGTTTTACAGATGCATTGGGGAGAACAAAGATGAGGCGGTTCATTTAATGTAGATCCCAACCTCATATAGTAATGGGTAGGCTCCGTTAGTGTTGTGATCCAAGGATTACCACGGAAAAGTTTTAAATAATACGTGCATTGAAAGGAGTGGGGAAAATTTTGGAAACAAAATAGCTTTTTGAAGATTTAAACCTCCATCATTCATTCAGGTGCAAATACAGTAATAGGATGAAATAACAATATATAAATATAAAATCTATTTGTCACTGTCTCTACCTTTGGAAAAAGCACATACATTCTTAGGCTGGTAGACAACAGAAGTGAAGAGAAACTATGCTATTTTTATAATAGCTTAATAAAGCTGGCAATAATGTTACCAATAGTTTTAGGAAATATATTTTCAGATAATAATAGCCAATTTCAGTAATCATTATTTGTTTCTCTCATGAGATTTAAATTTACCTAGTTGTAAACATGTCAACATTATTTCCCAATGTATTTTGGACAGGGGTGAAATTAATTTTCACATTTTTCATGCTGTCTGATTTAAGTAATCTCTCTTTAGAGATTACGAACGAAGGTATTTGGCTCTCTCTGAACTCTGGTACCAATAATCTTGAAATGTAAGTCCTCCCTGGAAGCTTCCTGGCTGAAGAAATCTAAGTAAAGTTTCTGAGAAACTCAGGTTTTAAGGAATACCATCTCAAAAATGGAAACTTTAAAGGAGGGATAGTCAATGTCAGGGTGTCCCTGGAGTGAGCTGAGATCAAAAATATGCTCACAGTAAGAAATGAAAATTAACCCATCTTCCCACATAATATATAATTATATATAATAATAATATATAAGAACAATGCACAGATTTATAAGCAAAGTTCAAAAATAATAATTACAATGTATAATTTCCTCTTTTTAAATAATCTAGCAGGTGTTTGCAGGGATTTTCTTGCATTCATTTGACTATCCAATAATTTCTTAGAAAAACCCTCTAGTTTGACAAACAAAGAATATTTCAAGAATCATCATTCACTTTGAAAACACTGTCAAAGAGCACATAAGATTAAAAACTCTAGCATATCCATGCAATAAATTGCAATCTGAGTAAATACAGTCTGTCACTTTGTATTTTGATATAATATCTTAGTTGGCCAGGGTAAAAGACAGTGGGAAAAAAAGTTGAGGTAGAGACTTGCAATTTGAAATTATCATGTATCATGATAACAATATAAGGAGATATTAATTTCTTATACACCCTCAATATATTTTTCAGTAGTCCAAGTACAGCAATTAGTATGGCAAGGTGAAATTCTATCAGCAGCATTGTGGCTGTAGAGACTGAGAGGTTTAAGGTGAAAATAGGTATCTTAAAACTCTATAACCAATTCCCAAATGGGTAAAAGTGCCCAAATCTTTGATAGGTAAAATAAGTGTTCTAAGTCTTGGCAGAGATTGAAATATTTTTTTCTATGTCAGCATGAGCTATTGTGATCCTGAAACAATTCAGGAACATGTAAATTACATATTCAGGGTGTACCAACCACAATATCTTATATATATATATTTATTTATTTTCTTATTGCCCTTAGGAATGTTCAAAGATCATAATCAAATAAGTAAGGAAGTGTTTGGAAGAAAATGGCAACCAATTTAATGTACCGTAATTTAAATTGTATGTGGGGCTTGACTTCTGGTACACTCTGGTACACACACACACACACACACACACACACACACACACAGCTGTAGTGTGGCGAGGGACAATTTTGAATTCCAATATCGGCCCAGAATTCATTCCAAACTCTTCATTTCCATCTGCCCAATCTGATCAATATTACTATGGCTTTTAGTATTGTCCTAGTAACTATGAATATCTGTAACTAGATGAAAAATAAATGTGAACAGAATTGTTTTACATCTCAGTCAGTGGTTGGGGACAATGATGGAATGTGCACATTAGGAATGTAATGCTAAACCTATTTTATAGTAATTGAACAATGGAAACTTTATAAGAGTACCCATTCATGTTTGTTTGACCTGACATCTCTTGGCAAGCTGTGCTACACAAGAATGTTGTACCTTTTGTGTTAAACAAAGCAACTGGTTACAAAATTATTTGCAACAACAGTCTATTGTTCATAAAGAATGTATCATGTACTGAGAGCCCATTATGCCTCCACAGGTAATTGTGTTATTGTAATACACTGGTATTGTGGGAGAATAATTGAACAGAAATTTGGACATACTGCATTATTCTACATGCTTGGAAAGTGTTATATTTAGCTATAAGTAGATGATTTTGAATACTACCTTTTGGAACATTTGCTTACAGATGTAAAATCCAAGGGATCAGCATCGTACAAGTAAGTGTATTTCGCTTGTCAGTTTTGAAATCTGATTCACTAGGTTGCACAAATCTCATTTAAGGAGATCCTTAAGTAAGCCACTGAGGAACATATTCTCTCTGGAATGCCTGCTAACTGAATGATCTGCTTGTTTTTGCTAATAGTTTATAAATATATGCTAAACCAGTCTCTGCAATGCTTCAGATTAAATTCCAAAAAAATGGTTCAGAGTAGCAACTTTTAAGAGTCCCTGTTGGTTGTTCCCAGGTACTCTGAAGTACTTTTTTTGAATCTAAAGGCATTGCACAGTCAGAGTATCTATTTTTTCCCCATTTTTCAGCTATGTTGGGCATCTGATTTCTTTATGTAAAATTTGAGAGGATTTGTTCATGATTGCCTGCTTATAAGTTTGCCTTATCACATGTAGCCTTCTAGATATGACTTATTCCTTCCGCTTTCTTCCTATCAGCCCAACTGCCAAAAAATTAAACAAGCCACTTGCCCTGTAGTGCTATAACTCCATTCCAGGTGTCAAAATCTGACATGCATCTGGCTTAATATAGGCCATAACCAAAATGCCCCCTGAACATCTGATTTAAAGCAATAAACATATATAAGTAAAATTAGAACACCACAGTATCTCTTCAGATGTAAATATTCATTTATACCACCTTAATACCCTCAATTTTTCTTGTTGTCAGGGCTTAGCATTTTAAGGTGATGTGATTAGTAAAACCTAAAACGGTAGGATCAAGTTATATAATCGGCAAGGTAACTTCATCACATGATGTAATAGGCAAAAGTGAAATTATGGGTTCTTGTGAGGTAAACTACAGCTATTCATGTATATTTGGGACATGAAGCTTGTATTTTTTGAAGGTATAATATTCCCAGAAGCATTTTTCAGAGGTTAATTGGTAATGGAAGAAGTGTTGTAATTACAATTAAAACAGCATATTTTAGGAAGGGCAGATCATTTTGATTCACACGTTTTTCTCTGCATTTGATCTTTTTTGGAAATGGGCAATTATAGACAAAATTTTAAACTCCATGTTTAGATAAGATTCCAAGAAGGTGGTGGCTACTTGGTTTCAAGCAAGTAGCTTGAAGAAAGAAAAGAAGTATATTGACCCACTTCCAATTGACCTTAGAGAAAATGATATACTGAGATTACCCTGGTTATTCTGATGGATGATCTTTCAGAATTATCTAGAGTATGTTGGGTCCTACTGACTGTTCTGTGGTTAACAAGACTACAGTATCAAACATGGTATCCTTTTACAATTGTCTGAGAACTTTGGAAAGAGAAGACATTGCTTTGTAATGGTTCTGTTGTTACCTAAATACATTTCAGAGGAAGTTTCCAGAATCTGCATGAATCTTCTAAGAGATTTACATCTGCAGCTAATAACATGCCTTCTCTAATATGTAATTACAGTCAATGAAGGGCTAGATGAGAATAATAAATAGAAGCTAAAGATGGGAATTGTTCATTAAATAGGAGGAGGCACAATTACAAAGAGAAAATTGATTAGCTTCTCTGAATGGGTTGTAGAACAAACATTTATGAATTTGGGGGATGCTTCTTATATCTGTATTTTTCTCTGCTTTCCCAGATAAGATAATGGCTAAATATCCCTTTTATCAATGTTAGCCAATAAGTCCATCTACTTTCTTAAGACAAAATACATAAGTTAATAACTTTTAGGTTTGATTATATGGTCAACGAATCTTTTTGGTCCAGAAACATCAATTTCAGAATCAGAATAGCCAGACTGATCTCTTGAAAGACACATAGGGCGTTGAACTGAGCTGAAGTCACTATATTGGCTGCCAATGTACTGTATTTCCTGAAAAGATAAAACATGTGCTTTTCTTTAACGCTATATAAGTCTATGGTCCAGGATATCTTCATTATTAGTCATCCCTATTCATGCTCTCTGGGATCAATGAGATGTTTACCTATAGCTATCAAATATATCCTATGACACCTCAGGATTGAACCTGATATCTCTGGAATTTATTATCTTCCAGATTTAAAGCACATCTTTCTGAGGTAATGTTTAATAGCTGATAAATGTAATTTGTTGTACGTTATTTAAGTTTAACTTCTACATTTTGATAATAAACCATTCATAGACTTCAAGATATACCATTAAAAACTGAATAATTGTATTGATATTTATACTCACGATACTCATACGATACTTATAAAATAAATAAAAACAGAGTAAGTTTCACCTTCCAGAGGTTTTTAATAAAGAACCAAGGAAGTGCATTAATTAAATAACATAAATGGTTAAAAGGCCCCCATCTTCTTTACCAGTTCATACTGATACTATCCTATTTCATATTCTTTGAAAAGATCAACAACTATCAGTTAGAATGATCACCAATAAAATTAGAGGAAATAGCTTCCAGCTCATTGCTGGAATGATCTTTCTTTGGTTTTTATAATATGAATGTGCTATTCTTTCATTCAGATTATGTGATTCAGATTATGTTATTGTCTTTTTATACCAGTGTGATGGTCCAACAAAGGCATGGAATCTTCACTTTTCCCTTTCTGAGAATGTATTTAATCATTTGTATCCTTTGTTATTTTATAAATAATTCAAGGTGGTGAACATAACTCATACTCCTTCCTCCCCCTATTTATTTATTTATTTATTTGTTCAATTTTCATAGCCACCCATTTTAGTAAATGACTCTGGGCAGTTTGCAATCCAGAACATTTACAATTTTTTTTTAATTAAAGAAAAATAAAAATAAAAACAATAAAAACAGTAGGAAGCATTAAAACCTCAAATTCAAAGTACTCATGAGAGCAAGATGTTTGCCTCTCTCAAGATATTTTATCCACAACAGCAACCCTGTCTGGTGCATTGGACTGAGAGACAGGGACTGGCCCGAACCGCTCCAAACTCGATTGCAGAAAATATGACTTCAGCAACAGAGTGGTCAATGCCTGGAACTCACTACCTGACT
>JANHFK010005250.1:13233-26170 GCA_036250565.1 Sibynophis collaris | reverse complement strand
TCTATCTTCCTGTTGCTAGTTTTGTTTTTCCTTCCTTTTCCCTTCCTTATTTTCTTTCTTCTCCAGTACTTTCCTTCCATGTAGTACTGGGATTTCCCCCCAATCTTCTCCTCTTGCTGGTTATAGTTGTCTTCTTGTGCTGGTTCCTCATTTTCAGTCGTTCCTTCATTTTGTTCCATCCACTTTTGGAGTAGGTTGATTAAGTTCTGTATTTCTGGAATCATGTTGAAATGCTTTTATTTATTTTCTTCGTTATCTTCACATGCCAAAACAATCCCAGGAGCTCCTCAAGGTTGACACAGTCACAGCTTAAATCAATTGCAGATGGCCACGGGTGTAATTTATCCTCCCCACCGCCAGATGTCTCTTTAAGATTTATAGTTCCGGTTGAAAGATTTTTTTTCTTGAATTTTAATTTTTAAAATCTTTTAAATCTCTTTTACTAGTCCCAATTCTTGTCCAAATTTCTTCCACAATTTTTTAAAACTTTTCTTGAGTAAAATTATACTTTAGATTGCCAATTCAAGCCAAAAAGTCACTTACGAAAAGTTTTTATATCCACTTCCTTTGTTTCTCTGCGCTCTCTTTCCAAAGCTCTTTATCTTTTCAGCCGCTCTGCCACCTCCAGGATACTTTTTTTTTTAACAGATGAAGATCAGTTCCACCAATCAGTAGCTGTGATCTCTCACCCAGGAAAGTTCCTTCTTCAACTCCTTTGTCTCCTGCAGCCCGATCTTGTCCGGTTGCCCCAGCTACGAGTCGCCCATAAATGACTGACGCCCCCCACCGTTTTCACTAAGGGTTCCCTCCGACCTCCGAGGGTCTTGCCTGTCCCTCTAGGTCAAAGGAGGCGTCCCTCCTTGTCCCACCGCTCCTCCAAGACAGTTTTGGGGTCTCACGACGCTCCAACGTCAGTTTGTCGGGCTGGTTTTCGCCAAGCTCATCAGAGCTTGGCTATTTCCAGCCCATCCTGCCGTGGTGCAAACCGGAAGCTTGAGGAAAAGCTATTGAAGCAGTGCCAAACAGATTATGTTTTCCATCATGGAGACAAGATAAAAATCATTGGCCATGTAACTTCCCCCTACCTCCATATTAAGGCCGTTTGAAATGAAAGTGAAGAGATTAGCATTGCAGAAGCAATATGATTTAGTCAGCAGAAGTAAAGCACTCACTTTGCCTCAATTAATCAGTTTGGGCAGTTCTGAACCACTTTTATCCAGTATTGTAGTATGTGAGAGCGAGTTTAATCTAGTGATTAGGCTAGAAGGCCAGAGACCATGAGTTCAAGTCCTATCTCAGCCATGAAAACCAGCTGGGTGACTTTGGGCCAGTCATTCTCAGCTCAACCCACCTCATAGGGTGATTGTTGTGGGGAAAATAGGAGGGGTGTGTGTTGGATATCTTTACCACTTTGAATTATTTATATAAATAATAAAGGTGGGATAAAAAATCTAAATAAAATAATTTTTTTGCTGAAAGAGGAAGTAAGGACCATCTCCTCTGCAGTGTTTACCGAGCAGTATGATGGAAAATATGGTGATAAATTTAATTATAGAGATGTTTATTTACTCAGAGTTAGTCAAATTGGGGTGGTCTATAAACATTGTTAGATAAATGTGGTTTTCAAAATTTCTGTTTTGGGTTTACACTATGCTCTTGCAGTAAACTTTTTTGATTGTTGCAGATTTTAAGGAACAAAGTTGTTGTGTTTGTTAGTGGTGAATGTTGTTACTATCATGAAATTAAAATCACAGAGAGAAATAATCAATACCCAGAAAGCCAACAGAAAAGCTACCATTCTGGGCAAAAGACTGATTTAAAACAACAACCACCAGCAAAAACTATTAGTATGCATTAAAAGGTATATAATATTATATCAGATTGGTGGCCGTATGAGAGAGAGGGTAGGAGGGAATAAGGAAGAGAGGAAATTAATTGATTCCTGCTAGAATAAATCAATATTCCCCTTGCACTGAAAATATCACATCGTAGATATTTTTCAGCTTTCGTGTGGAAACAATTCAGAGCCAGTATATTCACTTGGAAAAAACTTGGATACATATAGGTCTCAAGTTCATTTAGTAGAAACATCCTGAAAAGCATTATACTTTCAGCTAACAAAATGTCAATCATCTCTATTCACAGGTGTACCATTCCCCAAAAACTTCCTCCAGATCTGCAAAAAGATCCTGTGCAGGCTATTTCGGGTGTTTGTACACGTTTACATTCATCACTTCGACCGCATCATAATCATGGGGGCTGAGGCCCACGTCAACACCTGTTACAAGCACTTTTATTATTTTGTCACAGAGCTCAACCTTATAGACCGTAAGGAACTAGAACCTTTGGTAAGTATTTTATCTCTGTCCAAGCGTTTTAAAAAAAACCAACTCAGATTTTTGTTTGTTTGTTTTCCCTTATATTTATCTGATTCTTCTGCTCAAATTGTGTCTCTATGCATTCATGCACTCTTTAATAAGAAAAAAAAAATCACACATTTTGGAAAGATTTTAAAACTGTCTTGCAAGTTTTCATAATATGAAGAAAATCAGATTAATTACTGGCTGTCTTAAAAAATCTCTGTTTGTGTAATTTTTGCAATATTTATTGATATTTTTTTCTTTTGGTTTTACCAAACTCATCCTGGGCTCTGGATTATACATTGTGATATAATTCTTTACAGCTAAGGATGGTCTCTGATGCTACAAATTCACAACTAAGACAATTATTTAGAATGCAGCAAATTATCATCTTTAAAGGATCCTGGTTAGCAAAATTGATAGGATTTCCAGCTGGTAGAGAACTTTGTAATGAGAACAAGATCCTGGACACGACAGATCAATTGTCTTTCACAGTATAGAGTGATTTCTTTTACCTTATGGAGCTTATACAAAATCTATCTTGCATAACACAACAGCTAAAGTATTTTAAGTTTCTGTAATTATATTTGTTTGGCTGTTGTGTTCTGTTGCCTCATTTCTGTTTAGCAGAATGTACAGATAGTCCTTGACTTACGGCCACAATTGAGGCCAAATTTCTGCTAAGTGAGAAATTTCATTTGTTAAGTGAGTTTTGTCCCATTTTATGACCTTTCTTGCCACAATTGTTAAGTGAATTACTGCAGATGTTTCACAGTTGTTAAATGAATCTGGTGTCTCCATTGACTTTGCTTGTCAGACGATTGCAAAAGGTGATCACATGACCCTGGAGCAATGCAACCGCCATAAATATGAGTCAGTTGCCAAGCAATTGAATTTTGATCATGTGACCATAGGGATGCTGCAACAGTCATAAATATGAAAAATTGTCATAAGTCATTTTTTTCAGTGCCATTGTAACTTTGAACGGTCACTAAATGAATTGTTGTAAATTGAGGACTACCTGTACTGGGCCTGTACAAGCATTTTGCATCAAGTGATAAAATTAATGTGAACTCATCACTTCCCCGTGTAAACTAGATACTTTCTGTTAATGTTCCTAGGATCCTTTTTACCCCTCTGTGACTAAATTTAATTAGCCATGGAATAGGTAGTCATTTCAGAACTCAACTCATTGTATTAAAGTCAAATAATTTATTTTATTTTCAAACTCAAGAAGAATCAGTGTTTCTTATAGATCAGTGGGGAAAAAATTCTGCATATCATCTTAACTGAAATATGGCGAAAACAGAAGAAATTCCCCTCATGTTTTAGGTTTCAACTCAATCAGCTTTAAATTGCATGTTGCATTCTGTAGATTGTATTAGATTAACGGTTGCTTGGATATCTGTAATTATAGTAATTTAAGTCATATTTGCAGAAGAGTTGTGAAACAAGGAGTAATTGGAAAGCACTCTTACTTTGTTGCCAAACTATTTGAGCAGTTAACTTCATATGTTTGATGAAAGAAAAACTTAAAACAATATCCCCTTGTTCAGGGACATTTTATCATTCCAGAGAGCCTGAGAATGTAAACTGAATGTGTATACTCAGTCTGTACTTTGAAACTTTACATTTGAATCAGGCAGTCTGTTAAATTCTCAGGCCCAGGCAAACATTTGGGCCTGAGAATTTCAGGGTTTATTTTATTTATAGCCCACTTTTGTTGTCTGGCAAGTAATTAATGATAGAACTGCCATTTCAGTAATACGTTGGACACTCCATCTGGACTTGAGATTTGGTCTAATATTATTTCCTACTCACTGCTGAGCTGTGGCCTACTATCATTAGTGTCATCTTGTAATTTTTCTTTCAGGAAAACAAATCTTTATGAGAGTCTGCTGTTCACTTATAGACATTCCATGATTTAAGAATTGTACCCCACACTTCTGCTCTTGTTTAGAGTATGCACATATAGCTAGTCCTTGACTTAATAACAAATTGTTTAATGACCGAAGTTACAATGGCCTTGAAAAAAGTGACTTATGATCATTTTTTATGCTTACGACTGTTGCAGGCTCCCCGTGGTCATGTGATCAAAATTTAGACGCTTGGCAACTGGCGTGTATTTAAGATAGTTGCAGTGTTGTGGAGTCATGTGACCACCTCTTGCAACTTTCTGACAAGCAAAGTCAATGGGGAAGCCAGATTCACTTAACCGTGTTACTAACTAAATAATTGCAGTGATTCACTTTAACAACTGTGGGAAGGACAGTTGTAAAATGGGGCAAAATTCAGTTAAGAACTGTCTTAGGAAATTTTGGGCTCAGTTGGGGTTGTAAGTCAAGAACTACCTGTATACCAGTTTAGTAGCAGAAGGTATTTAGGACCCACAGGCACATGTTCCTCTTCTCTCCATAACTGTTGTGTAAGGAATGCAGTGGCTTTGAAACTATGGGCAGGCATATTCTCTAGCATTTCAGAGGGTGATTTTCTATGAAGAAAAATAAAAGGAAGAAAATTTGCCATCTTAATTGTTGAATTAAGATGTTGAAGATCAGATGTATGTTTCTTCCTTGTACTTTTTATGCCAATTACCATATTTCAAAACTTATTGTTAGATATGTGACATTTGATTGGCTTAGAGTTGCCATTACATAACTACATTAAAATATTTTGTATCATATATTGCTAGAATGAAAATTCTAACAATAAAGGATATGAAATATTTTGTGATGACAGGGAAAACCAAGGCACGGAGAAGGCTTTCCATGACATGGTATATGAAATTTAAAACCTAATCTTCAGGATCAGTAAGCAGTTCTCCAAGGCAGCCTACATGGTGTTGTAATTAAAGAACATTAGTTGTATTGCAAGAAAGACCCTGAATCAAATTTTAAGTTGGCCATAATGTCTGTAATAATTGAGCCTGAGAATTTCTTTTGTTGGCTAGCTAGTAATCGCTTTATCATGTACAGTGATAGAGCTGTAATGATTGTGAAAGTAATTTTGAAATAGATATGAGCAAATTCTTTATCTTTCAGTTGATATATGATATATGAAACCTTCAATTCTTTGAAGATTTTAGAAGAAGGCTTATAGAAACAAGAATTTGTTACTGTATGATTTGTAACTGAAAGAGATGGTCGGTGAACTATAATTTCAAACATCCTTCTCTTTTGGCCACAAGAGTTAATATTTCTCGTTCCTGCTATATGTTTTTGATCATGGCAAAAAGATTTGCAACTCTGTAGTCTGCTACATATACTGTATTCTAAGTTAACATCTTTCAACAAAGAGTATATGGCAGGGGTGAAATCTACTTACATTCCCTACCGGTTTGGAAGTGCGCACTCCGCACATGCATGTTCCCTTCGCTCCCGCATGCGCCATTGTCACGCCCGGAAGTAACAGGAAATCAGGAAGTAACAATGTCCTTGTGGGTGGGCGGAGCCTCGCTGCTACCGGTGCACCGAACCACGTGCCACCACTGCTACCAGCACGCGCGAGCCAGACAGAACCAGCAGGATTTCACCACTGGTATATGGGGTTGGAGCTACCCTGTCGTATGGTTTGTATGGAGACTTGCCTCAATTCTCCATGAAGCATTCCATGAATTAAAAATAAGCTTCAGTTCAATTTCCAGGCAGTATCTGACTAAAGTGAAACATTTAGCATTTCTCCATTAATGTATACTTAACCATCTGTTCATTTCTCTGCATGGTTAAAAGCTCAGACTTACTGTTATGAAAAGGCCAGCAGTAGATTTCATAATAAATGGGCTATTAATTTGAGGTTTTGCAGTGCAGTACTAAACCTTGAAATGTGAGGGTGGGCGGGATTGTTTCACACACTTAATAAATAGCTTTGTGTCTATAGCCAAGAAATTAATCTGTTGTTTGGCCTTTATAGCACTAAATTGTTTAAAGAAGGAGGGGAAATATTTGCTTCGGTTTTCGAATTGCAAACATTTGCAAGCCTACACAATCTTTTCATTTCAGCCTCTGTAGCCCAAATAATTACATTCCCCCTTTTTTCTATGTTTGCCATTCAGATACAGTCCTAATTCTGGATGAAGTAGAATTGGGTTAGAAATCAAAAGGGCCAGGTTTTATGATAAATATTTAATTTGAAGGCCAAGCACTTGAATGATGACACAACTGAATACATATGGATATATACCAATTTACAACAAACCTTTTAAATGTGTGATATATTAGCAGGCCATTCTGTGGCAAGAATAGGGGGTCTTCTATGCTGTATCTTTGCATGTGTCAGTATGCAAAATCTATAGCATAGAAGAAGTAACTATATGTAAAGACATTCGGCCTTAATTATCCATCTGTATTTTGGTTCTGCAGATCAGCGGTGGTGGCTTCGGCGATTTCGGTGGCGGGTGCAGAATGATTTTGCACGCACAGTCTAAATCCTGCGCATGTGCAAATGAAGTTGCTCAAATGCCATTTCGGTGGCCTGGTTACTAACCAGCCATGACCCATTAGCGAGCTGGGGATTGGGGAACCCTGCCCTAGAGACACATGTACACACCTATTCCAGTGTCCACTTCTCTTTCTTTTGATGGAACATATCAGTTAACTACTTAGCAGGAAGGCAAAAAAAATCCAGAAATCTCTGTTCTGTCTGTAATTCCCTCCAATTTACACCTTCCAGAAACTCCTATTGATTTCTAACAAGCAAATAAACAAGTCCGGCGGGGAAGATTTTCTCATTCCCAAGTGTTTATATGTTCTTCTAGACAAAATGGAAGGAGGACTTTGCATTTTCCAGAGCCTTTTTGGGCAAGGTGTCTTCCAGAATAAATGATTGCCATCCATGCATTTTGGTTTCAGTGGTGAGTTCCATTTACCTTCACTACCGGTTCACAACCAGAAGTGCGTGGATGTGGCACTTCTGCGCATGAGCCTCCCGCCGCCGCTACTAGCAGTTCCTACGATCCAGAGCGAACAGGTACAAACCCACCACTGATTGGTCTTGAACATTAGAAAGAATAAACAGGAATGAAAATTTTGGAAATTTATACAAACTGTGGAATTTGAAAAGTAAAAGAGTGCATGGATGTATAGTCTACTACATTTATTGGTTATTGATCTTTTCTACCTTCCTTTATTTTCCAGAAAGAGATGACAACCCGGATGTGTCATTGAAGGACAGTAGCTGTATGGAGGAGAGAAAAAGAAAAGAAGAAGCAATACCCTGCTAACTGAAGAAAAGCTAGA
The DNA here is from genome assembly GCA_036250565.1 of Sibynophis collaris. Classification (NCBI taxonomy): domain Eukaryota; kingdom Metazoa; phylum Chordata; class Lepidosauria; order Squamata; family Sibynophiidae; genus Sibynophis; species Sibynophis collaris. The sequence continues at coordinate 18,576 of JANHFK010005250.1, read as the reverse complement.
AGATATATCAGTCCTGTGTAGGCCAGGGCTTGCCTTCTTATTCTTAAACAGCAGGAAAGTTAGAAACAGAAGATTATTGCTTTCACACACACTTGGCACCAATAAGTACATTAACCACGCTGCTAAGTACTCCTCTGAAACATTGTGGATAACCTGTAAAGGAAGAAAGGAAGAAAAGAAAAACTTTTTTTTTTTTTGTGCATAGATCCTGAATGATTGAGAAGGAGTTCCAAATCAATTCCAACTTCCTGTTCTTACAACTTTACTACAGTTGTGCTTTCTAACCTTCCTTTTGATACTGACCTTAAGTCACTAAACTGTGATGGTATTATTGCACAGGCAGCCTCTATGAAAACCCTTAGCGATAGCGTGTTCCTTTCCATTTCTTCAAATAGGGATAGGAAATAAATCACTTGGCACTTAAAAAGGTTGAATGTGTATTTGACCAAGGCCTGAAACATCTATTTTAGAATATAGGCAGGGAAGAAGTTAATGGCCCAGTTGAATGGACAAAATGTTTTTTCCATTTATAACTGGCATGACTGCTTACCCAGATAGTGGCTTTTGAAACACTTCCAACTATCCATATGCATCTCATTGGTTTTCTTTACAGCTGTCTACATGGACTGCCGTATGAGGTTATCAGTTTGCATCTTAGCAGCAAGAACAACAATGCCCAAATCCTTGGGATCACTAATAAAAACAGTCCCTTTGACAGTGAGTTCTAGCATAACTGGCTGCTCATGCAAAGACACATCTGTTTTCCAGGCACACGCAATATAAAAAGTCATGTTCCATCTTTGCATTTGCATGAATGCTGACCGAGACAAAAATCCATTGATGTGCAGGCCAAACAATATGTATCCTTATTTGGAAAAAGAAGTGATTTGCATCTCTGCCTAAATATATTTGTGTGCACAGAAACAAGGGGAAGACTGCTCAGGGAGAATCCGGAAGAGAAAAACCTCCATGTGATGGAAAAAGGCCAGGTAGTACAAGAAATAAAAATCCCATTTATTGACCCAAAAAACATCTACTTAGATTCATATCCTAGACTTATTGAAACTAGAGTGACTGCAGGACTCTTCAGAGCACTAAGTTCAACGTGCAAATACACAGACCAAGTATAAATTAAAGTAAAACCACTAGACTTTGCTGATATTGTATTTCATATTGTGACCATATCTATGCAGCTTTCTAGACTGTCTTTTTATGTTTTTCCACATTTCCTGGTAAATACACTGAACTACCACTGTGCCTCAATTAATATGTCTTTTACTTAATTGCTTTTCTTTTTGACAATTATTGTACCTATCCAGAAATTTATGAACTTGTGTGATTAGAAATGGTGTAAATCCAGAGTATGGTATGAAGAACATGTACAATTAAGATCATTGGAACTGTAAAACACTTTCTTGGAGATTATTCATAATCAATGCACTTGTACGTGTAAGAGATCTGTAGTCTATGAATTGTACATATAGATAATTGGAATACACATACAAAAACAGTAAGTGCTTTTCATTGCTTCCTAGTCATTTTTTGTTTTTCTCTTAATTTGAAAAACAAACATATTGTTAAGCAAAAATGATGATTAGGATGAAGATGGAATTAGAAATTCTAATTTTATTTCTTTCAATATGTGATAAAAATTCTTCCACAATTTAATAAATAGCAAATTGTCCAATGGGATATTCCAAAATTAATATTGGTCATTTTAATGAACTGCCAAAGAGTATCCATAACTAAATCATTAATGAGCTTTTGCTGATGATGTTTTATCTTCGTTAATTAAGAAGATAAGAATACAAGGGGAACAATAGTGTATTTGTGTGGTACATTTCTTCAAATTTAATGATATAATTTTAGAATTGGTTCTAGAATTTAAAGTTTATATGTCTTCTTTCAGGCATCGACATTTTTGCTGACCCTATGCAATCTGTTCTTCCTGAGCTGTTCCAAAATCAATATTAGAACATAATATAAATAAGATTTATAAATGTAGGTACATTATTTGAGTATATTAGCCACGAATAATAATATAACTGAATGATGCTGGTGATTGATTTATAAGAATTTGTAAAAATTACTTTTTTTACATTGATATGTTCTTATAAGAATTTAATACCAACTTTAAAACGAATCTGAACCAGGACTTGAAGGTAATTTATATCGAGTTACAAATTCTAGCATCCAGGATTGGTTTGTTTTAGTAATGTGTCCTAAATTAAGATATAAAATAAGCGACCTAAAAGTCAGGGAAGTTTTTTCTTGAGTGCCACACATATGCTCAATAGCAAAGAATAAATGAACTGCCTTCTGAAATAGATGCTAGTCTAAATTGGTTCTTTTTTGCTTGTTTGTTATGTTTTAGTTTCTTCCTTTATGTCTGTCCATTTTTGGTTTCAAATTCTGAAGTTACAGGATCCTTCTATTCTTTGCGTAATATCACAGAATCAGTTTCCCTGGGATGAGTCCAAAATTTATAGCAAGGGTGCTTCCACTATTATTCTATATGTAGTTTTTATAAAACATGGAGACCAATATAGCCAGTCTTTCTAATGCTTGGTTTGGTTTTTTGCTATATCAAGAACTTTTAAGTTGGATACCTTGGGGATTGCTTCTCCTTATCTGGGACTTAACAGTAGCTTAATAATAGTTTCAGTAGATTATTTTGAAGAAAATAAACAAGAGGAGCTAATATATAGATCAGAATCACATTCTGTTCGATGGAGGAATATGGCGATTACAGTTAAATGAAGCAATAACCAGCAGATCTGTGTTAATATATATTGCATACAGTGACCAAACTCTAAACCTTATTCAGAAAAAGCAAAGAACACAGTTTGACTTCTGTAATTTGAAGAGACAGAAAATACGTATGTTTGAAACTGGAAATGTATTTTCAAATAAAACAAAGATCAGGGTTCCAGCCACTCACCCCAATAGTTCAGAACTTTGCCTATTTTGCACAGAATGAGATAAAATTGATGAATCTCATCTAAGAGATCTAAACTAAGCTAAATTTAAGCTGTCATCCTGAGGTGTCCCTCAGACAATGTTGCATTACAGTTGTCAAAAGAACTATACTTTTGGGAGTTGCAATCCAAACACTTGCGAGTACCCAATGTGGACACAGTTAGTATGGAAGAAAACAATCCAGCTGATGGCATAATTAAATGAAAACTAGTTAAAAGCTAATAGTCATAGTCAGTGAAAGGTGCAAACATGGGCAACGGGCTGGATTTATTATTTATATAGGAATCTGTAGTGAATCACACACATGGTATTTGGGAACAGCCTAACATTGACTGCACATTTCCAGCAAAAGTTATATTTTCCACATATAGTATTAAAAAGAGAAGTGTTTCATCAAAATTAGCAGATGACAAGTAAATCATGAAGCTATTTTGAAATATCAAACACAGACAAAAATGTAGTATGTGTAGGCTTAACTACCTTGTATGTCTAGCTCAACAAAACCAAAAACACAGTTTTTTCTGCGGTTCAAATATTTTTATTTTGAAAGAAACTCAATTTTATACTGCAAGAGGTTTTTTTAAATGCAGTTATGCTTTTTGTCTGATCTGGGATGGTGTGGGGTTGGAAGAAAGATTTCCCAACTAGTTTGGAGAGAACCTGTGAATTTATTTCTAAGTGTTTAATGTAAACGTTTGTTTTCAGCATTGCATAATTAAACATTTTACTTTGGCCACATACATTGAATTCAAAAATACAGGCCTTAGAAATGTCAACGCCAATACATTTATAGAACAAGTTATGTGTATGTGATTTAAATTTAAAAATCAACTGTTTGATTAGTTTTGTGGTGTCAGTAAAATAAAATGAGTTTTCAAATGGGTTAATAACATTGTTTGTAATATTGTGTTGATCCTGATTCATGATTTTAATACATGCCTCAAATAAAGGGAAAAATAGGCCCTGTATGTGGTTTATAAAAAAATCCCATAAACAAATCAAATGTGATTACAACAGTTTGCCTTCTATAAATGACAAAGTTCCCCCAGTTTATGGTTCTCATAAACTCTAAATCATACCAGCTTTGTTTTCTTTAATAAAAATATATGCATTTGGTTCTATCTCAACTGGGCAAAGTAGCTAGCCTTGTTTGCTTCAAGAGTACTTTCAAAAAAAATCTGGAATTGTCAAAAAGGTGAGAGAGCCATACACGTATCTAATAACAGTGCCCACTGAACGGTATGATGAAAAATGGGAACTCATATTTTTGGAAACAAATACATATTCCTGTATATATTTGAAGCATGAAAATCTACATGCATAGTTTATTGAATATGTTAAATTCTGATTGCTAAGATTGATAAAGTGGTCTATAGCAAGGGACGTTCCATCAGCATCAATGAAAATGGCCATTCTGCTCCCTCCCAACCTATACCAAAGGACCAGAGGATGGCAAAATACAATCATCCACAATCCCTTGCCCTTGTTGCAGCCAATGTTGTGCACAAAAAATAAAATTAAAGGGGGACACACACACACTGCCATGATTCCCAAAAGCAACATAACGTTTGTAATTGTGTGAATAGGTAGAGACCATCTGAATCTCTGGGGGTGCATCATTCCAGAAGGCAGTAATGTGACAGAAGGCCTGCTGATGGGTCCCATAGAGGAACGTTAATTCGTTTATATTATTGTTATTGTTTGTTCATTCACCTTTGATTCAAGATAAATAGCCCTCCTGGATGATGGCTGCCAGCTGTGTTTGCTCCAGACCAGAGTTTCAAGTCTTAAGAGACCTAATATAAGCCATGAGAAGGTCATGTGTGTAATGATGTTGCAACACAAATTATGCAATTTATGAAGTATGCAATTTATGAAGTCAAATTACCATTCCATGGACTCCCTTGATTAGTAAATTGCCTGTTGCAAGAGGATGGCATTGGGAAAAAAGTTTTGGCTGTCATGCCTTTTTATGGGTTTTGCATTTGGGTGAGCAAAAGAAACAGATGGAATATAAAACAACAAACCAAAACAAGGTTGCTTTAAGCCCGCCCTAAGATTGAAAGACAAAACACCCAATCCCAGCAAAGCGGAAAGTTCCTTATTAAGAAGCAAGCCGCGAGGGTGGGCAGGGGAGATATGTAGGGGAGGTGAAGGGAAGGAGAAGAAGATGATATCCTTATAGAAAGCCTTGGATTGGACGAGGTGACGCTCTACGTCATGACGTCACGGCCAGCGACAGTGCTAGTGACTTGATTAGCCCTCCAGCCGCGCTGCTTCGTTCCATGGACATCCGGGTCTCTGCGAGTGCGTGCGGAGAAGGCGGAGCCTACGAGGCCTGGTTCGGCAGGTGTGTGTGTTATC
>JANHFK010005245.1:144737-158436 GCA_036250565.1 Sibynophis collaris | reverse complement strand
GAGATTCAAACCTGCAGTAAATGCAGGCATCTGGTGTTAATAACAGGGTGTTTAGACCACTGTACTACCAAGGCTCTTACCTTCCCTACCGGTTCGGAAGTGAGCACTTGTGCGTGCACCATCATCCCATCCAATTTTTGACCCTCTGCGCATGTACAGAAGGTTTTGCGCATGCGCGGAGGATTAAAAAACAGGGCGTAATGAGGTCTGGGTGGGTAGGCGGAGCCTTACACTACCGCCGCTACTGGTTCACCGAACCACGGACCACTGCCACTGCCGGCATGCACGAGCCAGACAGAACTGGCAGGATTTCACCACTGATACAAACATCCCAATCAAATTCAGGCTTGACAGTTGGATCAGTGTAAAAGATGATAGACAACCAAATTATTGCATTAGTGTCATATGTATCAATTTTTTCTCCCTTTGTTTTTAAAGATTGGGAGCTTGAACTTGGAAAAGAGGGGATACAGGTCCTCTCTTCCATCAGGAACTGAGGTCCAATCTAATTACCCTACTGATGGTTGGTTTTTATTTTATTACTGTAATTTATATACAGGTAGTCCTCGACTTATGACTGCAATTGAGCTCTGTTGCTAAGCAAGGTATTTGTTAAGTGAGTTTTGCCCCATTTTAGGACCTTCCTTGCAACAGTTAAGTAAATCATTACCATTGTTAAGTTAGTAACATGGTTGTTAAATGAATCTGGCTTCCCCATTGACTTTGTTAGAATGTTGCAAAAGATGATCACATGACCTTGGGACACAGCAACTGTCACAAGTATGAATCAGTTGCCAAGCATCCAAATTTTGATCATGGCCATAAGTTACTTTTTTCAGTGCCGTTGTAACTCTGAACAAACTATTGTAAATCAAGGACTATGTCTACTGCCTATTCTAAATGGCTTTCAATGTTCAGATTATTAAAATATTAACAAAATAAAATATTAAAACAACACTTCAACCTATAATCCATACATTCATAGCTGTATATCTTAAGGATCTTCTTCTTCAAAAGAGCTAACAATGAAAACTTCAAGAAAATAGGATGGAGGATCACCTGCTTTACACTGTGATGTCCACCACCTCCATCCTGCCCTACACACTTGCAGCATCCTCTCTCAACTGGATTGTATATGAGGGACAGATTCTACCGAGGGAATATGATTTGAAGATAACAAGAATCCAATCTAAATACTGCTTGATAGATAACTACTAGCTTCTTGAGCTGAGCCTGGAAACGTGTGTGTGTGTGTGTGTGTGTGTGTGTGTGTGTGTGTGTGTGTGTGTGTGTGTGTGTAAACATACTCCTGGAAGGTAAGTGCTTTCTTGCTAATTTGAAGCACACCTGGAAGGAGGAGAAGATGTTGCATTTCAGCACCAAGGGCAGCTCCTGAATTATCCTCAAGAAGTAGAAGTAATCTAAGTGGGATGTCAAGAATATGTTGATTTCCAATGCCAACAGGTCCAGATGACAAACTAGAAAAAGTTGTCCCAAGTTGTCCTCTCCCATAGCCTCCACTTGTTGCTCTAGAGTACCTAGAGCAGGAGTGGGCAACTCTTATGGGCTTTACCACCTTTTCAACTCCCAGAATTACCTGTGGACTTCAACTTCCAGAATTCTTGAGCCAGCCATGCAAGTCATGAAGGGATCAGGGTCACCCACCCCTGACCTAGTGGACCACAACTCTGAATTGCAAACCTGTTACTTCAGGGGAAGTGCAACCTCATCCAAAGCAATAGATGGAATATCTATGACCCCAAAGGGTTTATTTATCAATAGAGTTTGTACCTTGCTGGGATGCAATCTACATTTGCATATATAAAGAAATCTATTAATAAGTTCCTGGTTTATGATACATATTGTTAAACGTTATGCAGCATCTTTCTATTTATAGTTCAATTTTACTCCTAGATTCTTTTGCCTTTGTAAAAGACCTTCTAATCTGCAAAGCCTCTGTTGTAATGAAACCTTGATTTTCTTTGTCAACCTGGCAGTAACAAGTGTGTCTGAAGGCTGAAATGTGTTTTATGGTTAATACCTTCATTAGTTGAAAAACAAGAGTCCCCATTCTCATGTAAAAGGCATTTGTTTTAAATAGGGTATAGAGAACATAGAATAAGAGTGTTGGTTTTGCACAATAATGACATCAAATCACGGTGTCAGGTGAAGTTTTATTGGCTGGTACTGAATTACACGAGGGCAAGATATTACCTAGCACATTATTGCTATGGCTGTACAAATTTGAGTCCCATTTTCATTATTGCAGCTAACAACAAAAGCTTAATAAGAAGTCTTGCAGGCACCAGCAAGATAGAAACAAAAACCAACTGCTGATATTCTTTTCCCAAGTTGACAACGAACTTGTGGAAAGATAGAAATCAGAATATGTCCAGTCTTCCTTCTCTTACCATCTCCCTTGAGACAAACTATCTGTTGCTATTAAAAAAATGGTGCATCCAGTATGTACATCATACAAGATAGGAGTCCAGATTATATAGTTTAGAGAGTATGCCAAAAAGAAAGAGAAATGAACACTTTACTTAAGAGATAGGATATTTCCAAATGAGAGAGTATAGGGCCAGGTATGTATGTATTGTATGTATGTATGTATGTATGTATGTATGTATGTATGTATGTACTGTATGTAATGTACGGTATGTATGTACTGTATGTATACACATACACAATTCAGTTATATACATTCCTTAAGGTATCCTGCACTGGTTTGAGAATAGACAGAAGAGGAAGGAAAACTTAACAAGCTTACAAATGAGAGGCATTCCTTTTTCATTTTATTTATGGTCCCAGATCAAACAAAATGGAAAGAAAGGTCTTTGAACTTCCAGTAGATATTAACAGAGGGATAGGAATAAGATTATGTGAAGTATTAGTACCAATTTTTAATGCCTTGGCAAGACCACACTTGGAATACTGCATCCAGTTTTGGTCAGCATTATATAAAAAAAAGATGTTGAGAGTCTGGAAAGAGTGCAGAGAAGAGAAACCAAGATGATTAGGAGACTGGAGGCTAAAACATATGAAGAATGGCTGCAGGAATTGAGTTGATAGTTTGTAAACTAGTTTATAGGAAAGGACTAGGGGTGACATCAAGGGTGGGATTCTACCAGTTTGGGCCAGTTTGGGCAAACTGGTAACTCCATCAATCAGCTGGGAGCAAATCAGTTTGCCTCGACGATCAGATGGGACCACCCACCCGTCCCAGCTATTTTCCTACCTTTATCTTCTCAGTTGATTCACGTGGTAGAGTGGATTGCCACGCAAATCAGCTGTGTTACTCCTCCAAAGAAACCAGGAAGCAAAGATTTGTTCAAATTACCCACGCATGCGCAGCACAAATTGTGCAATCACCGAATTGGTTGTTAAGCCAGGAGGATCCTACCACTGGGTGACATGATAGCAGTGTTCCAATACTAATGGGCTGTCACAAAGAAAAAGGGTCAGCCTATTATCCAAAGCACCTGAAAGCAGGACAAGACGCAATGGATGGAAACTAATCATGGAGAGAAGCAACCTGGAACTAAGGAGAAATGTCCTGACAGTGAGAACAATTAATCAGTGGAACCATTTGCCTCCAGAAATTGTGGGTGCCCTGTTACTGAAAGTTTTGAAGAAGAAATTGGACAGCCATTTGTCCAGAATGATATAGGTTCTCCTGCTTGTGCAGGGGATTGGACTAGAAGACCTCCTAGGTCCCTTCCAAATCTATTATTCTGTTATGGTGAATTAATTTCTTTTTTTAAAAAAAATATCTGACTGCCCATCTAAACATGCAAACTCTGGGCCGTTAAGAACTACACAATCTCCCACACCAACAAACTATTTTTTTTAAAAAGAAACAACTAAGGCACTGTAGAATATATTAATTCATACAAATCATACCTACCTTGGCTTATCTTTTATCCCAGCCAAAGACCTGTGAAAATAGCAAGTCTTCACAGGGAAGAGGCTATTTCAAAGAGTAGACACCACAACCAAGCCAGTATTATGCCATCATTTAAACCTAAGTGGGGGAAGAGTTTTTAACAATGCAGTACTATAGGGTCCCATGAGTATGAGGTCTATGAGAATTAAAGAAGTAAAAACTCCCTTGGGGTGAGTCTAATGCTTGCCCATATAGTTTTAAAAGAAGCAATATGGAAATGTTTCTTATCATCTTCTTCTAGAATGGGTTCCCCCCCCCCAATTTTCCAGTTTAATTTGCAACCATGGGATGTGCTGGTAGTCTTCCATTCCATTCAAGTACTAATCAGGTTGTTGTAGCCAATGGAACTTCTTTTTAAATAAAAGATTCAGAACTGTATTCAGAACTAAGACTTGTACCATGCCACTGATTGTATGCAAGCAGTAACCTGGCTTAAGAGGACGTCCATGGAGTTTTCCTTTTTTTAGCCATATTGTTTTCGATAAATACTGTAATTGCCTGGGTATTATAATTTGATGAATTGTAAGCCACGTTTTATAAGCCATAGGGACTAAGCTGAAGCAAGAAACTAAGTCCTACTCATAGAAATCTATCACTGAAATTCATATATGTTGAAACAAGGATGAGGGAGAGAGGGAAATTGTTGCAGCAGCTATTATAAACTGAATAAGTTTAATATGTTATATGGATGGATGCACAAAATTGTGCGTTATAAGAAGCAGGATTTCCAGCTGCAGAGAAGAGCCAAGCGCAAGGATTGAATTTTGATTGATTCCAATATGAACTTAGGTTCTTGATTGCAACCTTCTGTCCATTTCTTTGAAACACTTCCCCACATATACTACTACCAAAAGTAAAAATTGAAGTCAACAAGAAAAAAGAAACCAAAGTAGCTATAAAACGAAATTGCAGAACAAGCAAACGTCTCTGGGGAACACAAAACTTATATAATTTCTTGTTTCAGAAAATGCCAGAGCTGACATTATTTCCAGTCAATTCCTACATATCTAAAACTTTTTCTAGTCCTTTGATACTTAAGTTTCCCACAGCTGTTCAGTGTTGGAATTATAAAATTTATAATTGAACATTATGCATTTTAGAGTACAGCCCCGTACAGCCTCATAGTACTTAACTGTTAACTTTAAAAACTAGAAAGAAAGTGTTTATGTGGGAGAGAAGCAGAAGATGGGGAAAATAAGTTAGAGCTGATAAGGGAGAGATTGAGTAGAAAAATAATTTTAGAGGCAGTGACATGTCTTTTTACAATTTAATATGGTAGGCATTGTAACAGCCTTATGGTTAGGTATCCAATAGTTAAGTTGCATGCATAAAGGCTTTGTTCAACAAATTAAACTAAACATAATTTCTTTATTTGTATCCCACCTTTATTTTTTTAATAAATAAGATGGTGAACATATCCAACACACCTTCTTCCTCCTATTTTTCCCACAACAACCATTCTGTAAGCTGAGTTGAGTTGTGAGAGAATGACTGGTGCAAACTCAGCAGCTGACTTTCATGGTTAAAGCAGAACTAGAACTCACCATCCCCTGGTGATTGGACCAAAGTCACCTAGCCAGCATTCATGGCTAAGGCAGGACTCAGAGACAACTCAGAGTCCCCAAATTTTTTGGCTGGTGCCTTACCATTAGACCAAACTGGTTTGCTGAAAAAGTCATAATTAGTTGGGACCAGTAAGCCATGGATTTTAACAGTATGTCATGGGCACTCTCAAAATGGTTGCATCACAAAACTCTTTTATGAAAAGATATATTAAAGAGTTATCTCCTCCCTTAAATCCCCAGGATGTTGATTATTTATTTCCACAGCTTGTTTTTGACCTTTTTTTTCTCAATAGAAAAAAAGTTTTTTTTTTGTTAATGTTTATCACAATGTTTTAGAGATCTCCTTTACATCCCTAGACATTAGATTATATTTAAGACTGACACTGGCTTCCTGATTGCAACTGGAGTCTTGGGGTATATCAGATACTAAATATCTTACTGTGAAAACCTGCTTTAAAAATTTATTGGGATGAAAAGGTATCTGTTGCTCAGGAAAGCCCACGGAAACAGAAGGCTGTAAATTGTGGAGATTCACTTCAGTCGAGAGATATTGACACAAATGATATTCTCATTTACAGGATGATGTCATGATATAAATAATGCAAAGGATATAAACCACAGTGGAAATTTAGTCTGCAACATGCAAAGTATACCTCACTGAGGTCTGGTAAAATCAAGGGTTTACAGTTCACAATAGAAATATTTGCACAATACACCTGATCATGGAATTTACTCCCTCCTTGGACTCACACGATACTTTAAATCGTTAACTAATCAGCCTACTTTACAAAGCATTCTAAGCCTTACATGCAAAGGTACCCAGAATTAAAACTACTATACATAGGATGCTGCACAAATGCAATGCTAACACTGCCACGATTAACTATTAACTAATTGTTGGACAAATGCAGCTAAGAAAACAACTGTATTGTTTTGTTTTTTAAATCCAGATCAGAGAAATTCCTAGGAACCAAATACAGGTAGTCTTCAAATAACAACCACAATGGAGCCCAAAATTTATGTTGCTAAACGAGAAATGAGTAAGCCCATTTTACAACTTTTCTTGCCACATTTCTTAAGTGAATCACTGCCGTTATTAAATTAAGTAACTCTGTTTATAGTGAATCTGGGTTCCACATTGACTTTGCTTGTCAGAAGGTCACAAAAAGGGTCACATGACTCCCAGGACACTGCAATTGTCGTAAGCATGAGGCAGTAGCCAAGTGTCTGAATTTTGATGACATGGTCCTGGGGATGCTGCCACAGTGGTAAGATAAAAACAGTCATAAGTTATCTTTTTTCAATGCCCATGTAATGTCAGATGATCACTAAATGACTGTTGTAAGCTGAGGACTACTTGTATACAAACTTAGCTGAGTCTGCCAAAAATACATAGGGTAGCATATTGATACTACCCTATACCAACTACTTTGCAGTGTTCAAAGGAAAACATAGATAAGGTGAGATAAATCATCATTTACCCTTTTGCTATGTCTCTTATAAACAGATGCTGTGGAGAAAATTCAGTGGACAAATTCCTTGTGTGTATAATCATACTTGACTAAATAATGTTCAGTTCAGTTCAGTTCAATACAGTTCAATTCAATTCAATTCAATTCCATTGCCATAGTCCGTTTAAGCAATTTGTATGAACTGCAGTGATTTGGAATCGCTGAACATGTCTACGGAGATCCCCTCCATCCAACAAAATAATAGATAACAGAATTAGATAACAGAACCAGGCGAAGTATGATATGTTGCATTAGTTTGAGCTCCTTTGGTGCAATGTAAATATATCAGGGGGGGAAGAATGGGAAATAATGGAAGATACACTATATTCTACCAGATGTTGACAGATGATTCATTTCCAATAAGAAGGAACTCAGTTGAAGCAAGCAAAGCTTGTTCTCCCAGAAGACTTTTAGCTTGACACATTTACACCAAAGTACCACTCAGTCCTCCCAAGTAATTAATGTAATAGTATATAGTTAGCAAATGGAACCCTACTTTATCAAATTAACCCAGGGTTCTATACTCAAACAATACGCTAAATTACAAACAAATCACATCAGCAAGAGTGGAAGAATATGCTATGATAAAATGTAATTAGTAGGTGGTTCAGTCTGCTGGTGAATATATTTCTGAGAAAAATGTAGGGAGTGAAGACTGGAAGGCAGATTTCCTATCTTCAGAGGAAATGACCTTGAGATGATTCACAAGCTATGTTAAGAAAAACAACAACGACTATTGAGTTCATACACAATGCAACACCAAAACCAATCCACATTCAGGTTCTCAGGTTCTGTCCCCTGGAACAGTAAGAGGGTTACAAGAAAAGCATAGACTGGCCAGTAATATATGGGGAAAGGTATGTCCCTAGGCCAGTGTTGGCGAACCTTTTCAGCGCCGAGTGCCGAAACGGGAGCAAGTGTGTGTGTGTGTGCCGTAAACCGGAAAAGCAGCTGCCTGGTGTTGTATGCATGTACTGGAAAGATGATCTTTTGTTTTCTGGCCAGCTGGTCTTCACACAATCATGTGCACCAGAAACTGGAAGAGCAGCCGCCCGGCGGGCGCATGCGTGCCTGGTGGCTGCTCTTCTGGTTTATGGTGCTCCCACACACTTGAAGACTACTGGCCAGCATGCCAGAACCCAGAAGAGCAACAGGCAATGGCTCGCCTGTTGCCTGGAGAGATGACTCTGTGTGCCACTTCCGGCACACGTGACATGGGTTCGCCATCATGGCCCTAGGCCTTGTGATGAACTATATGTCAAGCTTTGAAATGAGTCATCTTTTCGTTTCTCAGCTTGCCACAGACTATGGGACTATGGGGGGCGGGGGCGGGAAGAGTTTTGGAAGGTCAGCCCCAGACAACAACAAGAAATCATCCTGTGGGAACCCAGGTTATCTCAACCGATCTTTGGCAAGGGCCTGAAGGAGTTGCCATAGTGACACCTGAACACCTAATTGGACAATGTGACCTGGTCGAAGGAGGGGAGGAAAGGATTCATTCTTTAATTAGGCAAAAACCGTGGGAAGTAGTTAGAGTTGGTTTTGCTTCATGAGTACCGAAATGATGTACTCAATAAAGTTATGCTTTAAAAGATCTCAATTTGCTGGCTTGGTCGGGTTCATCAGTTGGAACCTTGACACTATAATTCCCATTGTTTCCAATCAATATGGCCAAATGCAGAAGGCTGTGGAGAGTTACTCAGCTTACTATAATTAAATCAACAATTGCTAGTGGTTAAGCATTAGACTAGAAACTAGGAGGTGGTGAGTTCTAGCTATGTCTTAGGCATTAAAGCGAACTGGGTGACTTTGAGCCAGTCCCTGTCTCTCAGCCCGACTCACCTCACAGGGTTGTTGTTGTGGAGAAAATACAGTGCATTCCGACAGTATTCAGATCCCCTTCAGTATTTCAGGTTTTTTTATTTTTAATAAATTTACTGGCATTTCTAAAATTCTGTTTTCTCTTTATCATTATGGGGTACTGAGCATAGATTAATGAGAAAAAACAAACAAATTTCAAAAACGATAGACTCAGGCTTCAGTGTAACAAAATTGACAAAAGGGAATAGGATCTGAATACTTTCTGAATGAATTGTAAAAGGAGGACAGAAGATTAAGTATGTTTGAGTTATATTTATTTATTTGTTTGTTTGTTTGTTTATTAAAATAAAACTATTTATAAAATTTATAGCAATAGAAATAGCACTTGGACTTAAATACTGGACAGCGACTTGTCTGAAAATTCATACGGTCTCCTGCTTGTGCAGGGGGTTGGACTAGAAGACCTCCGAGCTCCCTTGCATCTCTTGTTATTCTGTTACCACTCCGCAGTGCTTTACAGCCCTCTCTAGATAGTTTACGGAGTCAGCATATTGCCCCCAACAATCTGGGTCCTTACTTTACCAACCTTGGAAGGATGGAAAGCTGAGCCCTGTCGGGATCGAACTCCAGGCTGTGGGTAGAGTTAGCTTTCAATACTGCATTCTAAATACTGGGCCACCATGGCTCCTAGTAGGACAATAAATACAATAAATAAAAGAATGTTCTGCAAAGAAGCCTTGCATTTATGGGGAAGGAGAGGTATTTTCCTTAAAAAAGAACATCTTTGGCAAGATATCAACGATCAACCCAGCTAACCAGAAAAGTTGGGGAGCCTCAGGTTAATAAAATGAATGATGATTAGAGCATTTGAAGTAGGAAAAGAACAAGCATTACTAAATCATTTTTTTTCCTTTTTTTGGAGAGGAATGCACTTGGGAAAAGAAAAAAAAAATTAATGGTCATGATGGCACAGCCTTACCTAATTATCTCCTGGAATATGTTTTTCCATGGGCAAGTCATCATGAAAATGTCACCAGGACTGATCAATAGCTTTTCTGAAGTGCCTAGCCAGCTTTTGTTCTTGCGCCTGTCTCCATATTTTACAAAGTCTTCCTTTCGGGAGGTGGCTTTTGATTACATTGGCAGCATCTTGGGAGCGGAAAGGAAAGGTCAGGTGGTTCCTTGGTGCACCGCTCTTTTCAAAGTGTGCTCAACCTTTTCTTCCTTTTGTGAATTTTTCCCTTCAAAATGTCATCGCAACCATCCCACCTCATTCTTTCTTCCTTCCTTCCTTCCTTCCTTTCTTTTTTTTTTGCCTCCAAAGACGGTCTGATGTTGCAAATGAGAAACGGGAGAAGTTGGGGAATGCAAAACATTGTCAATCTTTTATCGGTCGTGTTATGGAGCACAGCAGCGAAACTGTGTGATGAATTAGGATTTGCCCAGTTTGGCATTTGATAATTTGTGTAAATATCAAATGCGTGTGAACTTCGAAGGATTGCGTTAACAGGAAAGCCACGTATTAATAGTGTTTTTCCTACTAGACGTTTCTTGATTGGAAAAAAAGTCTGTTGGGCTGAATTGCAACCCAATGTGATTGTTATTTTGAAATATGGAAATAAGCTCTTTTAAAATAACTGTGGGGAATACATCACAGCAATTGCTTGTTCACTCTTGTTCACTCTGAAGAATAAATGATTTGCACATTAGCTCAATACAGATGATGCTAACTCAGTTAAAGACACAGGAGCTGCATTCACACAGCACGTTAACCTCGATTAGTTTTCCTTTTTTTTAAAATTGTGCCTTGGTGTATTCTGTGAATCTAGCTCATTAGATTGGGTTTTGCTTTAATATATGAATCCAGAATAATCAGTAGTGGCATGAACAGGTGTATAAGGATACTGACAATGGCTGGCATTGCAAAGACTACCACAACTGCAAAACTCTCAAAGGTCACGAAATGACTGCCATCTAGAGACCTTCTTGATTTTTGCAGCACAGATATGGAAACTTTAGGCTGTCCCAAAGGTGTTTTTTCAAAAGGAAACTGGACTTTGTTTTTTCCAGTTGCCTTTTGAAAAAGCACCTTTGGGACAACCATGTCCTAGATGATTGAGAATCAAAGTGTACATATTACATTTAGGAAGGGTGTGTGAACTACAACTTATATAATACAATATAAAGGTAAAGGTTCCATTCGCACATATGTGCTAGTCATTCCTGACTCTAGGGGGAGATGCTCATCTCTGTTTCAAAACCAAAGAGCCAGCGCTGTGCAAAGACATCTCCGTGGTCATGTGGCCAACATGACTAAACACCAAAGGCACACAGAGCGCTGTTACCTTTCCACCAAAGATGGGCCCTATTTTTCTACATGTATTTTTACATGCTTTCGAACTGCTAGGTTGGCAGAAGCTGGGACCAGTAACAGGAGCTCATCCCATTACGCAGCACTAGGGATTCGAACTGCCGACCTTTTGATCGACAAGCTCAGTGTCTTAGCCAAAGATCCACCACGTCCCAAGAAAAATACAATATCCTGCATTACAATTTACCTGGAACTGCACACCTTCCAAAAGCGAGGTGTAGTTTGGTTTTATTGTAATGGTTTGCATGAATCCAGACAATGATTCAACGTAAATTAAATTTGCAATTTGTCCTTAGTCAAAATGAACTTGGTTTTGGGTTGTTTATAGAATAAACAAACAAACAAACAAATACGTTCAATATTTTTTTTTGCCGTTAACTTCACAGTCATCGTTGCATACTCAATTAGGAGTGAGCAATAGGCTCCTCTCAGGTCCACCTGAAGCGGCGGGAAAATACTCGAAACTGATTGGCTAGCCTGTCTGACAGCTCCCTATAAAAAGAGCAAGCTGTCAGACTAGCTTTGCTGGGTTGAAATAAAGAGCTGTTGTTACTAAGAAGCTGTGTCCATCTCTTCTATCGCCCAATCTAACAGTCATGTTTTAAAAACACAGGTGTTTACATTCTTTGGAATTGTATATCACTATATTGGAAAGTAGAAGAGGTGATGGAAATGGAGACTTTATAATGAGAGAAAAAAGCCCATCACCAACACACTCGGTCATCAGAAAGGCAGAAAAATGCCTTTTTTTTTCTTTTTGCAGATTCTTCAAATCTGCATGCTGGTGGGGGCAGCTTCATCACTGCTGATTTTGAGCTTCTCTTTAGAGGCTACAGCAGATTAATTCCCCAGATCTGCTCTAAGAGCTGGTTTTCTCTGTTTTATGAAATCCCGTCTGTCTGTTTTTTGTTCTGCTTTGCTTAAAGCCAATTCACATTCAACAACATCTTAGCTGTTAACTCAAGGAGCAAATTATTAGCATCACGAAGTCTGAAATTTCAGGATTTGTGGCTTCTGACCTTAATTTTTTTTCCCCTGTACAAATTCAAACACTAATGAGCTTCTAAATAGGGAGACTAAGGGCTATGGATAGGTTGACAGATTCCCCCCTCCTGCAATATATGTGTTGTGTGCAAAATCAAAGCATTTCTATTATTAATATTTTATTTTTTTCTTCAAATTGAAGAAAAACAATATATCCGGTGTATGGAACTGCTAAAGGCAAAATCATTTGGCTTTATCTCAGCAAGGAAGACTTTGAAAAAGGAAAGAGAAGAAGGAAGCAGAGATTCCAAAAGGATGACATGTCACTCAGCCACCTGCCAGTAGCTGATGAAAGACAAATGAATAGTCATAAAGTTTAAACAGTTGGAGATTTCATCTTAATCTTGTAGCACAAAGAGGGTCCTTGACATCGAAACTGTGCAAGAAAGTGCTTCATTAATTGAGAGAGATGTGTGGGCAGCTCAGCTATCATGTTCGTGTACATCAGATGTCATTTTATAAGATTCCTTGCACAACATTTGTGCCACTGTCTGCCTGATAGTGTGCGGAACAAAAACTGACAGGAGTTTTCCCTGGTTGTATCCTTTCCTTCGGCCAATGTGTCAAGAAGATTAAATAACCAGATAGACCCGTTCAGCACAGGTGGGCAACCTGAGATCTAAACTCTTTCCAGTCCTTATAGCACTCTCTGACTCCTATCGTGGAAATGGGTTGATGGTTTATGTTTTTCCTTTCTGAAGAAGGAAGTGTACAGAAACTATAGATATAGAACACAAAGGCTGGATACCATCAAAGCAGATACCAGCTAGAGCATAGAACAACTCAAAGAAGTAATGCAAGATTGGAAGATGTGGAGAGAATTTGACCCATAGAATTGCCAAGAGTCGGATATGTCTGAATGGATATCATCATCATCATCAAAACTAGACTTATAAAATTGACTTGGCATAGTCAAAAATAATAAACTCTGTCAAACTCTTTACACTTCCCTCAAATCCTCATCCCAATAATTTGAGTGACTGATGTACTGTGATTCTGAGTTCTGAAAAAAATCTTGTGTGGTCTTCAACCATCAGAAAGTTGTCAACTGATCTAGAAGTTTTTTTTTTTTAAGTATGGGATGAGGTATTATTCCTTCCTCCTTTTGCTTATTGAAGTACCTGGCATAAGAGAAAGGTAAGCGACCTCATAGGGTGATACTCTAGTCTACTGCTTTAAAGATAAACAGAGCAAAAAGATTCTCTAGTAGATTATGGTGATTGGCCTCTCATTTGACTTTGGATGGGGGCAGCTCTTCTCTTTCAAATTTGGTTTGTAATTTGGGGTGTGTGTGTGTTGTGGCCGGCCCCTCCAGCAGCCAAATCAGAGGAGGAAGAGGAGGCGTGGAAGTGAGGGTCAGCATCAAGGCAACCTGAGAGCTCTGAGGGGGAAGAGGGAATGGAACTGTCAGAGAGAGAAACAGAGAGAGAGTCTGGCCCAT
>JANHFK010005244.1:67718-81825 GCA_036250565.1 Sibynophis collaris | reverse complement strand
ATTCGAACCTGCAGTAAATGCAGGCAGCTGGTGTTAATAACAGGGTGTTTAGACCACTGTACTACCAAGGCTCTTTTCTGCTTGCCATAATAATTAATCAAATGGAAAGCCTGTAAACATTAAATGATAGTATAAAATGATTCATACTAACACAGTATATCTTGAAGTAAGTTGTCTTGACAGACCTGTGAAAGTGCTACATATTTATACAGTTCTATAAAAAAACTGACCATTTAAAATGTTACGCATAATCTTGTCACATCGTAAAATGATTTTGAAATAGGAAATCTCTAAGGCTACAAAAATACATTTTAATATGATTTTTAAAAATTTTTAAGTGATAATTAATACTAATGTAAGAAAGAAAAAGAAGGCAAACTGTACAATTAAAAAAGTTGAATAAAAATAGAAAAGAAAAAAAGATGCAAAGAAGTAACTTAAATATTCACAATAGTTATAAATGCAAATATATTTTAATCTGGCAACTCTGTTATGATGTTACGTGAAACACCATGTGACTGCACCAATTGATAACATCAGTTCTGGCTGCAGTTAAGTATTCAGCATGGGTCGTTAAGCACAATGTCGTATGATTGTGACTTGCAACTTCCTGCAAACTTCCCCATTGACATGCTTGCTGCAAGTTGGCTGTGAAGATCACAAATAACAATCACATGACTGCAGGGATAATGCGATGGCTGCAACTTTGAAGATGGGTCATATTGTAAGCTTGAATGGTCACTGAACGAGTAGTTGATAAGCAAGGACTACCTGTACACTGATTTTGATCTCTAGACATTATGTGGAATTTTGAAGTTTACAATATTGTTAGATTATTTGGGCCACTGAAGATATAGTATATTGCCAATTATATATTGGGCACTCTTACATGTTCCTCCATCAATCATACATAATTAGATGTTAGGACTGATCAACCTATATACAGTACAACTCCTAATATTCCAGAAATCATAATCAATAACTTTATAGGTAGTCCCAACTTATTTTCCCAACAGATCTTTCTGTTCAATATTTTATGTTTATGAAAGAGGAATTTTTAGAATATAAAGAACCTGAATGATAATTAGCCTTAAAAGTGAGCCATGCCATCGAAAGTAAGCGCGTGTGACAGTGCACATGCGTGCCGGCACCCATAATGTAATGCAATTTCCTGGGAGGTGGTGGCATTCTCAGCCACGCCACTTTGGCCTCAGAACACATGACCGCCGCTGCCCTGCCTGGGCTCCTCTCCGCTGGAAGCCACCGGTCAAGCAGATGCGGCTGGCGGGACTTTGGCAGACCAGCAGCTGGGGGGGGGGGGGCAGGCTGGGTTGCCTGCATAGGTGACCCCATGACCACCGTCAAAGCAGGGCAGATAAACCCTCTTGGCTCACTCAGTCGGCTGTGTGGGTCCCCTGGGCTGTGGGCATCGCTGCCTCCCCCTGCGGCCGGCCAAAGAGCTTGGTTTGGGCAAAGGCGGGGGTGCTGCACCGCCTGCAGTTGGGCCATTGCCCAACCTCCACCATACCAGCTGTTGCGCCACTGGCCAAGCCAACACCAGAGAAGGAGCAGCAGACCGGGCAGCCAGCCACCCTTTTTCCTCAGCATTGGCTCGGCCGGTGGCGCAGCAGTGGGCATGGCGGAGGTTGGGCGATGAGCCCAACCACAGGCGGTGCAGCACCCCCACTCGACCCCCGCCACACCTGCTGCTTTGGTCCACCAAAGCCCCGCCAGCTGCACCTGCTCCCCGGCATTGGCTCAACCCATTGCTCTTGCCACTGCTGGTCTTCGTGCCCACATGCCCACCAGAAATCAGAAGACCAAATGGCCAATACGCATGCTCACACTGGAAACAGGAAGATAATCTTTCTGGAGCTCGCATATGCAATGGGTGGCTGCTCTTCTGGCTTCCATGC
This sequence comes from Sibynophis collaris, assembly GCA_036250565.1. Lineage (NCBI taxonomy): Eukaryota > Metazoa > Chordata > Lepidosauria > Squamata > Sibynophiidae > Sibynophis > Sibynophis collaris. Next base: position 79,909 of record JANHFK010005244.1, on the reverse strand, counting down.
ACGTCCATGCACGTGAGAACCAGCTGACCGGCACACGGGAACCCAGAAGAGCAACAGGCGAGGGCTCCGCGTGCCCAGAGAGATGGCTCTGCGTGCCACAGGTTCGCCATCATGGCCATATAGCCTTCATGGCATTCTTGATTTGTTTTCATTTTTAAATCACAATTTGAAAAGAAAATATATCTTTGGCAAAGGCATTAAAGTAATAAATATCTTTTTTCCATAATCCCTAAAGCTGAATAGAAATACTTTCAGAAGAAATACCTGTATGTCCATTTATAAATGTGTTAGATTTTTATTAAAGAATAAATATATGAAAATAAATATTCAGAGTACTTGCCTTCCTGTGAATCAACACATAGGGTGCCTTTTGGAGGAGAAATGTGGGAATCTTTAGCTTTCATTTTTATTTAAACTGTGTGCTTTCATAAAGAAGGGAAGCATAGCTTACTGACTTGTTCCCTCCACTGTTGCATTTATTTCAGAATACCGTACTAAGACTTCTGTTAAAAACTGCAGAAGCAAAATTTGTCTTTCATAGAATAGAAAGTAGTTGAATATGTTTTTAATATAGATTAGTTATTAAGAATGTTAGATAATACAGTATTTCCTCAGAGTCAATATGTTTTTAATATTGATGCTTTAAATCACCTGTTATTTTAGTTTTTTGGGTTTTTTTCAAAATATTGCTTAGCATTTGCTTTGATTGTGCTTTGATTTAATTTTGTACATATTGAACATATGTATTGCTTCTACTAAAATTATGTATGAAAGATAAAAAATAAAAGGGAAAATAAAAATCTGCAGAAGTATAAAATATCCTAAAAGAATCAGCAGGATTTAAGTACGATCTAAGCAACTTTAAAAATTAGTGGAAAATTCTATTTGGTGGGGTGGGGGACTCAGTAAAATAGTTGCTGAGAGAATTCCTCTGGAGAAAAGACTGGAGTACCTTTACACTCTCTTTACACATTTCCCGGGTTTCCCTAGTGAGTAATTAAACAAACAAACAACAAGTGTTACTGAAATGTTTGTGCCTCCATTTTTCTTTAAAGAGAAAGTATTGAGTAATTTAAAGAAACTGAGTCGCACAGGTAGTGTTATAATTGCATTGTTTTCTTTAAGTTTACATGTTCATGACTGAGCTGGGATTACACCATTGAGAATTCTAGTTAGTGTTGTATTGAAGATCATTTGAATTGAGATACATTAAACAAAGCACACATATGCCTGCAATTATGTCAGAGAAATGCAGTTACTTGTGAATTTTATTGATTTCTCTTAAGCAGACTGCTTTACTGTTGCTAGAAAAGAAATGTAAAGTTTAGGTTAGTGACAACTAGTATTCCTTCCTCTATCAATATAATCATTGCAATAATTTTTTGAAAGCTTGACTGTAAATGCTGGTAAGTCTATTTGGATACTGATAATGTGTCATTTTTTTCAGTTGTCTCTTCTCTGACTGAAACTATTCTTAAATCTTACAGTGAACACAAAGAGTTTTCAGAGAAGAAACACAAAGAGAAGGAGAAAACCAAACATAAAGATGGTAGTTCAGAAAAACATGACAAACACAAAGACAAACACAAAGATAGAGAGAAGGAGAAGCGAAAGGAAGAAAAGGTACAGTATTACTTCTTTGGATTGTACTTTTGTCAGGGATAAAGCTACTCTCTGTTTTCAGTTTCTAAGTTATCTGATCTGCAGCTCTGGATGCCAAGAAAAAGTTATGGTCCAGAGGATAAGAAAGCAAAATTAAAAATTTTGTACAACATATTGTAGTTGAATATTTTGCTTGTTTGTTTAAAATATCAAAATGGGGGAAGAAAATAAAGATAATTATGATAAAAATACATTGTCAAAGAAAAGAAAAAATATATAGAAAGTACTTTCTAAAAAGGTGAAAAATGGAACAAAGAAAAAAATACAATTTTAACAGTAAATATTTACAATTCTATTTATACTTATCTAATGTGATTATTCAAGTACATCTGTATTTTTAATACAATCATATAATTATCATGCTTATTTTACCTGCTACATTTTGTATGAATAAGCCATATTTCATTACATTTCTCCATACAAAGTCAACATCAGTAGGCAATCTGCTCATAATTGGCAAATGGAACTAGATATTTAATCCATTAAGTGAAAGGGGCCAAGGATTTACCTTTCCAATACTGCAGTATTTGTCATTTGGCCATAGTAAGGCCATGGAGAATCCAAATGTATTAACTAGTTGTCGAATTCCAAGTGCTACATATTTAGTTCAAGAGAATATTTTTGTCTGAAAAAATTAACTTGTCTCACAATTACATTAATGTCATCCACTACTTTCTCCCGAAATTTAGTAAGCTTAGAACATTGTAAAAACATGTGTTTTATTGTCACAAACCTAAGACATTTAAGTATAAAAACAAGCATTTACATTGTATTTGAATGTCTTAAGTTTATTAAATAAATGCCATAGAAAATTTTAAAAATGCAATTTTTAGGATTAGTCTTACAGATCGAAAAGTTTCTCAGTACGTGAAGATACAAAAGCTTCTGGTGCAAGGTCTTTTGTCAGTCCCATGGGGAGAAAATCTGATGTCATTTTTTAAAAGCGTAATGACCCAGTTCTCACTTATGCCTTTTAGAGTAAATCATCTTCTGGTGAAATGAAAATAAAGAAAGAAAAAGAAAATGGCTTCTCCAGGTAGGCAAGTAACAACTTTGCATGAACATGCTTTCTAAATTTTTGTTCTTGTCTGAAAAGAATAAAATATGTTTCAACAAGAAATTCTGCTCTATATTATCTGCAAATTAGCACAGTGTTTCACCTTGGGTAACATGAACACCCTTACTAGTATGCTAAATTGGATATAGCCTATTATATCCTGAATTTGGGCATGAGAAAGTTGAAAGATGGCAAAGAACCAATGAAAGGACTTGTTCTTAAAAATATTGAAACAGTGTACCAGATTACCTGAGTTCTGTGCAAGTGGGTGAGTTCCCATTACTTGCCCCAGCTCCTGCCCACACCTAGCAGTTCGAAAACATGCAAGTGGATTAATACATAGCATTTCAGTGGGAAGGTAACAGTGTTCTGTGCGCCTTTGGTGTATAGCCATGCTGGCCACGTGACCATGGAAAGTGTCTTTGGACAACACTGGCTATCTCAACCAAGAACATTTTTACATTTTGCTTATGCTCAGAGGCTTGTATTTTATTATTGAGGGGTTTTATTATCTTGTTCTTTGTCATGAAATTCTTGCAGGACTTTGTTTCCATTTTAACATTGAATATTGGAAGTGCTTCATTCCAGAGTAGATAGGAATGCAACGATAATGAGTTAGTTCTTGTTGCAGGTAAAACTAGTGAGCAAGGTCAGTTTCCAGATGATGTTTTAATGATTATTTTTTGTAAACATGTGTTCCTTCCACATATAGCCCACCACGTATAAAGGAAGAAATAGATGATGATGGCTATTATAAAGAAGATTACAAGAGACCCCGAGAGGATGATGAGTGAGTGTTAAATTCAGCTGTCTTCCCAGTTCTGAATCTTGATCACTGAGCTAATTAGCTATATCTCTTTTGATAAGATCAGAACACAAATTTATATCTGGTCTACAATTCAGAGTACATCAGAGAGTTTTCCAGTTGTTGCATTATCATATTATTTTGCAGAAGCTCTCTAGAATAAAGTTGACCAATATAAGGAGCAGTGAGGAGCAGTAGTCTGAATCAAGCACAAAAGCATGAAATGTATGCTGTTTCACAGATGTAGCATAGATAGATACTTCATATTTATTGTCAGATGCTGGGATAATTTCTACAGTCTTGAAAAAGACATCTAAAACAACCAATTATTAAACCAACAGCTTAATGACAACCTTATTTTAAGAATGTTTACTTCTCAGAGCTGTTTCCTGAAATGGACAGCCATACAAATTGAAGGAAGGTAGATGGATGATTGGACGGAGAGACAGATAAAATGTAACCTTTTGAAATGGAGGCAGGGTAATTTTTTAAAGCACTAATATTCAAATAGAACTGATGGGGCTAAAAAGAAAGGAATTATTTTCAATTATTTTGCAATTTCAGTATTGACTACAAACCTAAGAAGATTAAAACTGAAGATGTAAAAAAATCAAAAAAACGAAAACAGGAAGATGAAGAGGTATTTTTTACATTTTATTTTATCTTATGGACTGCCAACAATTTATGACAGTGGATCAGTGTTCATCCCAGCATAGATTTAAATGGCCAATATATATAGTAAGAACCCTATATTTAGCCTGAACTATGGAGGTAATTAAATTTGTTGATTATGCAATATGAATATAGCATATTTACTTAATACACTTTTTCTTTTATTTATACATATAGCATATAAGGCTCACAGAAAATCAAATTTTAATTTGAGCACTGTTGATAATGTTGCTCAGATCTATTATATCCACTTAAAAATTAAGATTATTCATAATAATCTTGACATATTAATTTTGATGAAATTTTCTCAAAGTCCCAGTGTATAAAACAGGTGAAATATTTGCATGCTAAACTTCCTTTTCTATTAAGAATATTTCATCAATCTCATTTTACACTAATTTTTAAAATGTAAAAGAATCTTGTGTTACTATAGTACATTTTCATTTATGTCTTTTTAGGAGATTAAACCGAAGAAAATAAAGAGCAAAGATAAGAAGCCCCCAGAAGGAGAAATGAAAAAGAAAAAAACAAAAAAAGAAGAGGAACAAAAATGGAAATGGTAACACTTACATGTATTTGTATATACATGTCCATTTAAATTTCTTTCTTTCATATTAATCAATTTTATGCACAGATCAAAAATAAATAAGAAATAATAAACCAACAAAACAAACAGAATGAGACTAGAAAAAGGAAAGGAAATATAGCTATCTTTCTTTTATACCATTCACCTTACATTTCTATCCTTGCAAACTACCTTTGTTTCAAATAACATTGTTAAAGTCCAGTTTGTCTGCATTTAGGTTACTCCTAGGTATCTTCACTGGTATAAGTAACCAAATAAATATGCCATCACATATTCAGGGAACTCTCTCAGGAACATGGGAGAGAAGCATTGGCCATGTGGCTGGGCCTAGGATTCAAGTAACTACAACCTGACTTTATAAATACTGCTCTTGCTTATCCCAATATGTACAGTAAGTTTTTGGGGTCAAGAGCACTATCTTGATAACTCAAAACATTGTCATTTTCTCCCTCCTTCTCTCTCTATCTTTTGAAGGTGCAACGCTATTCCGCTTCCCTTTCATCCTCTGTCTTCCTTTCATAGGACTTGTTTTTCATCTGTAAGGCTATGAGCTCATTAATGGCCTTCTCTGAAGAGCCTGTTATTAGCCTCAATTCCCGTTACGAAGTTTGGAGAACTAGAAGCTGTCTCAGTGAGATAAAATCAGTGTATTATTTTATGAAATCCCTTTATTTTTGAATTTCAGAACATTAGCCTTTAAAACAATACAATCAGCCCCATTCCTAACTATAACTGAACTATTAGAAACTAAGAGCATTAGTTGGTTAAGAATACTTAGTTTATTTATCATCTGATTAAATTAAGGATTAAAAACTAAATTTACATACCACCCATTTTTATATACTGAATACTTAGATGTGTATTTATTCTTTTTCATTTTTATTTCCTGTTACAAAATAACTTTAGTGTTTGTTTTTTAGTTGTTTCAGCTAACCAGCTCTGAGTGTTTAGAAATAAAATTCCCCAGTGAGAGGATTACCAAATGATAAACAAGTGATAATTTTAAAGAGATTATTTAAACATATTTTAGAATATAAAACTATCAGTTTAATTTTCATTAAGAGTTTTTTTACTTCAACAATAATAGCAACTCAAGAATAATAGTATTGGCATTATATTCACATACCTTGTAGTTCTTCATTCACACACACCACACATTGTCATGTAACTTGCTGAACTTTAAATATATGCTCCCATTTTCAGTTATGGGAGCTAGATTATGCCTAGTATTGGTATGCCTAGAATATTAAGATTTGATTATAAAGATGGAGGGGGGTAATAAAGAATCTGATCAGTCATGATTGGTTGTGATTCCATCTTAAATCGAACAGACCCCTGATTCCTTACTGTGGACTAATAAGGAAAGCATTCTTTGTTGCCTTATTTACTGTCTGTTCCGTTTTATTGCTGCTTTTTAAGATGCAGTCTTATGTGTGTGTTTTGTAGTAGTAGTTTTTGCTTCTGTCTAAAGCTAATAGTAATTTTGAATGCCATTGTGTTTAACGGATGTTTGAGAAATATACATTTGTAGATGAGAAATAATCTAAGCAGTATCTTTGTTTCTTTCTAGAGCCGTGGCTTTTTTCTTGAGTTTTGTGACCATTATCCTATCCTGTATCACAATTGCTATTCTTTACTGAAATGCAGGCATTATGATCAGTGCTGCAATTGTTCGTATTTCCTGCCTGCTAGTGTGCTCTATGCAGTAGCTAATTTTAATGCAGAATGTTTGTTTCTGGTGCATTCTGGTGCCTCAACACACGAAGGGCTGTTTCACATAGTGTGTTTTTTGCAAGCCAAATGCCATTTCTCTAAAATACGTCACCAAATTCCAGCAAACAACTGAGAAATGACAGGATATTTTCTATCTTTTTTGCGGGCAGGGGAAAGAAATGGGAAGACAAGAGGGTAAAAATGTTCTTTCTCCAGTGCGCTGCTTGGAGAATCCAAGCATAGGTTATCCTCTTGTCCTATTGGTCAGGGACTGAGTGTCAATCTTAATTAAACTGTGATCCCACCTCCTTGGCTCTGCTGGCGTCAGTTGTTTCGCTCAGTCCATCAACAGGGACTTGTGTTTAATTGCTCTGCATATAAGCCTATTGTTTGTCTCAAAGATACTTTAAAAGGATATTTTAAAAAGTTTTTCTTTCGCTGCTGAGGCTTTTCGCTTATCTGGGGCTCCAGATTAAGCAGGACTGTCTCTTGCCTCGTAAAGCAGCGTGTGGAGCCTCTCAGCTGAGGGCAGCTCCGTTGGAGGCTTTTGGCCAGATTTAAAGCCGTCAGTGGGTGAGTGAGTTAATCCGGTCCACCGGCCCCACCACCCCCACCAGAAGATCGCAAGACAGCCGGACACCTTTGGAGGCAGTGTCCAGGCTTCGGGCACGCTCCACAAACTCCCCCTGAGCTCCGGAAACCAAATTAAAAGCAGAGGCTTCGTTCTGCAGGACGAGAGGCGCAAGGAGCAGCCATCAGGCTGCATCAGGTTTCTTTGCTTGGCGCGTTTGCGAGGGAGCGAGGGGAGTTAATTCAGCCACATTTGGACGCCATTTTGGGCAGCAATTTCTTCGCGCCTAGGAGCTACTAATTGGGGCATGGCACAGCAGGCACCAACAGGCGCCATTTTGGTTTTCTATTGAGGAGAGTTATTCAAAGGGCTTATTGCTGAGTCAGTGTGTGAATCTGTGTTTACAATTCTAATCATCATGTCTGAATTAGAGCTTTCCTCTGATGAGGAGCAGTTGGCTGATATCCAGGGGCCTGCTTCTACTTCTGAATTGCCCAGTCATGCCTCAAGGGCGGAGACTAGAAGTACCTCAGTTAGAAAGGGAACATCTGATCCCAAGCCCCAGGAATCTTCTTCTGCCAAGGATAAAGAGGCCTCCAGGCGCCACAAGGCCCTGGAAAAGCAATTTGCTAAGGCCCAAAAGAAAGCCAAGCCCCCTCTAGAACCTGAAATTACTGTGGTTAATGCTCCAATGGCTGTTTCCACAGGGACCATTCCCCTTCCTCAGATTCCTGAAGAATCTCCCAGAGCCCAGCCAGCTACTGTGTCTAGGGAACAGGGAACAGCCTTGCCTGTTTCTCAACAACATTCTACCTTAACCATGGAGAGCAGAAAAACATACAGTACAAACCAGTTACATGTGTATATTAGGCAGGAATAGATTATTTAATTTCTTTGGGCCTAGTATTGATTCGGTACTAGAGACCATTGGTTCTTTAAGAAACCATTGCTCTTTAATTTGCATCATTTATTCACACCAGACTTTGATATCTATTTTAAAATAGATAATTTTTAAGAGATAAAAGTTATTCCCAATTAACCAAGTACTCTAGACATTTAGATGAATTAGGCTTGTGTGTGGGAACAATTTGAAAATGGGTTATAAGTCATCACTGCACATTCTGATAGCTAGAATGCCTTTCCAGTTTTGCATTTCTACTATCTCACATAATAACGTATTAAATATCCACAAGCAAAAAACCTCCAGGAGATATTGCTTCCCCTCTGTTGAGAGAGAAAGCCTTTAGAATGTCAAGTGAATGACATGTAATATATTCAGTGGTGTAACAAGTATATTGAATGGTTCAAACCCAAGATTTAAATTTGAATATTTTTGATAGAAAAAATATGAAGTAAGCATAAAGTCATGTTTTTGGCTACGTTATAACCCAACCCGTGCTCAAATTGTAAGAATGAATAAGATGAAACATTTCCGTAAAGCCACCTCCTGGAAATATAACACCTTTTCATGTATGTTGTTTCAAGAACTTTCCATGACTACAAAGGAAATATATAATAGCTTTCCAACACAGCCCAAAATGGGCAATAATATAGTATGGAATGAAACTATAACATGCAAACAACTTACTAGCTTTTTTAATGGATTCCTAATACTTTAATTTTCATGTACACAAAAAGAAGCAAGTGGACCTATGTTTTCTTTTCTTTGCCTTCTTCATGTCATATATGTTGGGTTCAGGGGTGGGTTCTACTTACTTTTGCTACCGGCTTGCAAGAGGAGCACGCGCGGCGCTTCTGCACATGTGCAGGACCTTCTGTGCACGCACAGAGCATCTGTGATGACGTCCAGGCGGGTGGACGGAGCCTCCCACCGCATTTACTACAGTTCTAAGAACTGGACAGAACCAGTAGGAACTACTACTGGTTGGGTGAAATAAAAGTGTTTCTAAATGGATAATTCCAAATGTATCAAGCAAGTACATTATGCATGCATTGTGTCTTTCCTTTTAAAATTTTAATTGTATTAATCAAGAAAGCTGGGGAAGCAATATTTTCTGAACATAAATGAGTTATAATATAATAAAAGATATGGCTGAAATCTATGGATATGCATAAAAAAAATATTGTGTTATTTTATGGGATTTTTTTTTAGGTCAAAAGATATGCTATGGTGATTCAGCACATCCCTGCTACAAGATTGCCTATTTCCAAGACATGTCTCGGCGTGTGGGTTTTCAGGAGGCTCGCCAAGCTTGTGAAATGGGTGGTGGAGTACTTCTCAGTCTTGAAAGTGAAACAGAACAGAAACTGATAGAAAATATGCTGCAGAATCTCACAAAATCAGGTGCTGGGATTTCTGATGGAGACTTCTGGATTGGTTTATGGAGAAATGGAGAGGGACAAACCACATCCAATGCCTGTCCAGATCTTTACAAATGGACAGATGGAAGCAGTTCCCTCTTCAGGTAAATGCTCTTAATATTTTATTCCAATATTGTTTATTATATCCTAGCAGTTGAAGACCAAGATGTATATGGAGCTAGAAGCAAAAAAATTCCCTCCAATTTGGGGATTATGTTGAAAGGTCATGTGTTTTATCATTCTTGCATTATTTTGGTTTTATCCGACAGCTGTAAGTTTCATACTGTATTTTTCTATTGCCTCCCCACATCAGTGTGGATTTTTATCATTATTCTTGTACCATTCTTTTCCATTCTGCCTTGTTCATATATAATTCATTACCGTGTTAGTGAGATGATTGGTAGTATCCTACCAAGAATTGCCCATCGAACATAGTGGAATATGACTTTTGGTCTCACTTGTTCCTGAATCTTGGATAACATATTTCCTTCTTCCCATATTCTGCATTGTCATTCAATAATGTAAAAACATATTTTTATAGACCATTACATATACAGTTGTTTTTCCTTCCATTATGGGTTTGTATGCCAACAATGTCCATTTAGGGTTTCTTTGGTATAACTTTAGTATAAATTCTGCAATAGATCTTTGTCCCAACTTATGCTTATTTGGCATAGGAAAATGTAATGAAGTAGTTGCATAAAGCCCAATGTCTTAGCTAACTTGGGAATATGGGAAAATTGAAAGGAAGGAAAAACTATTTAACAGAATAATAAAGATTCAAAAGTTATATTTTGCATTTGTTATATATTTGCTTTATAGAAATTGGTATACAGATGAGCCTTCCTGTGGGAGTGAAGCTTGTGTTGTAATGTATCACCAGCCAACTGCAAATCCAGGTTTAGGAGGACCTTATCTTTATCAATGGAATGATGACAGATGTAACATGAAGCACAATTTCATCTGCAAGTATAAGTCAGGTAGGGCATGATAAACCAGGTTCTTGATGGAATCTTTACTTTTGAAATCCCAGCACAAATCAGCAGTGGCACTTTCCTTGTAAACGAGACTCAGAACTAAGGAAGAAACCCCTGAATAATATAGTTTACTGTTAAATAATGTTACTGCCTTTATGTTTGTCTTCTGAATGTTTCATACTGATGACATTTAGGCTGCTAAATCATTCAGTCCAATAGCAATCTAATACATTTTATAGGTCTGATATTGAGCTACAGAAGCTCAGTTAAGCTCACTTAAGTAGTCTCATAACTAGGTTAGATAATGTGTTCAAAATAATAACCAAGTAAGATCAATACGCTTCATAAAATATTTGTGCAAAAGTATGTATTAGTTTATGATCTGTTCTATTATATATAGTTCATATCCTTCACTGTTTTTACTTTTGGATATTCTGTGAAAATAGGACACATATATATCACATGATCTTTGAAATAAGAATGGGATAAAACTAGAATTTTAAAAAAAATTCTGGACCTTGTTTTTTCCTAAAAACAGTGCTTCATATTCATGTTTCAATGAGTCTTCCACAATTTAGTACCTCTTGAGGCTTGAAAGTTACAGCAACATATCCAATTCATTTGAAAAATGAACTGAATGAGTATTCACTTTGCTTTTCCAAATGAAAGTAGACTGGGGGAGTGTAGTTATAAAGACTGAAAAAGCTTATTAAAGTTATTTTTGATGTTGCGTACAAAACTGTAAAAATAATATACTTTTTAAATGTTTCTTATTGATTTAACAGAAGACCTTGTAGAAAAAGAATCAGGAGACAAAACAGATTCACATCATGGTAAGAACATTTTGGACCGAATTGCGATGTCAAGATTTTTTTTTTTTAATTGAAACAATCAGACAGATTAAAAAAGCAGGCTAAGTTGGAACATTTGAACAATCATTGCAATTCAGAAAACTATCCAACTGTGTGTTTTATAGCATATTTTGGTAACTTTTATTCCAGATGTGATTCCAATGTTTCAATAAAACCTGGAGCCAGAATTTATCACCCACACTTGATTTTAAAAATGATTAGCTGTAGAATTTTGTTACCTTGTCTAAGTATAATCACAAAAGCAGATGCAAAGACATAGAAAACAATTTTACTGTTCTTTTTTCCCTACCAAAACTGTTTTTTCAGAAGTTCAAGCAACAGTGCCAGCCGTGAAGCCTAATGATCCAAACAAGTCAGAAGATGATTTTCCATTGGTCGTTACTGAAACTGGTGGTAATTGATATATTTAGTTTTTAGTTCACATTTCAGAATGCTATTTCGAAAGTCCAATTAGATGCACTTAGCATTTTGAAGGAAAAATGATGTAAATTTGGGATAGACATCCTGGGATTCAACAGAAAGTAAATTGCAGCAAGATAAGGAATTTCAAGTATAATTTTCTGGAAATGCCAATCAATATATAAATGAATGCAGGTGAAATGGACAGCAATCAAAACAAAATCCAATAAAATGTTGGCAAGTGAACACATACTTGAAATTTGTATTTTTGCAATTAACATTTTTCTTAATTCAGTTTTTACAAATGGCAGCTCATGAAATAAATAAATTAAAAATAAAGTGGCCCTATGACAACAAGAACATGCTGTTGTACCAAGTTTGCTCTTATACATGTGTGGAAACTTGGAAATCCCAAAGCTAGCATCTTAGAAATATACACAGTTGCTGATTAATCACATGATAACTTTTATGCTTTGTTACCGGTTCAAGGTTGACTCAGCCTTCCATCCTTCCGAGGTGGGTAAAATGAGGACCCAGATTGTTGGGGGCAATATG
>JANHFK010005244.1:47466-63908 GCA_036250565.1 Sibynophis collaris | reverse complement strand
AGACAGCAACATACATTAATGACAATTGCTGCTATGTTACTAAATTATCTTTGAGTTCATTTGAAAGATACCTTAGGAGCCTAAACCAAAAGTAGTGAGGCATTTTCATCAAACTTGTGAAAACTCTCAGCTGCTTCCCCTAGTATGACTAATATTCTTAAAACTCAAAGAGGAAATTCTTCCTTCCTCCTGCCAAACATACCCAAGACAATTTCATGTTTGCTTTTTCCCTGTGTCATAATTACACAAGTAGAACTGCTATACTTGTAACTGGATTTCTCAAGAATCACATATTTTAAAATGACCTAAAGTATTTGTTTTTCTTTGCTACTTCTGTGGAATGCTGACAAATTATGCAGCCTGAGTCTGTGTTAGGCATATTGGAAAGGAAAAAGAGACATCAGACATACTGTATATTAGTGCAACAATTGCTTACCCTTTTAGCTTATGGAAGAAGCTGCCTTTCCACATATCTATGATTTTATGTTGAGCTTCTATTATATTCTTGAGTGAAAGGGAAATGGGTCAGTAACAAATTGCTGAAATGTGAAGAAGATAGCCCTTTAACAACATGCTGTTGAATTTAGAAATACCAATATTATTCTGTTTGACACACTCTTAGTCCAGTGTGATGCTCTAAAATAGTTATGAATCTGCAGCCCATTTCTTACTCCGAAATTTTACTGGAATGAAAACATTCTGATAATCCAGAATAGGAAAAACTGATAAATTTCCTCATGTTGGATTGTATCTTTCATTGTTTATTTTTTATTTATTACATCTATATGATGCCCATCTCACTATACAAAGTGACTGGGCTGCTTACAACGCATTAAAATAATAAATATAAAAAGATTAAAATTAACAAGGATTAGAAAAACTAAGAACCAAGAACACAAGTGGTATCAAGCAGTTAAAAGTGGAGGTGGGAAGTTTGTACTTTCAACCTTGCAAGATTCTGTTAATGTAGCTTTACAATAAAGTAGAATTAGTTCATCTATCCGTATCTCTTGTCTATCTTACCTGGGAGAGCTGACATCAATCTTGCAAATCTGAAAATACAAACTTCCCACTGCCATTTTTAACTAATTGATTTGTTATGGTGTTTCTTTCTCTTATTATTAACCCACTAGGGGTTCCTGCTTCTCTTATCTGATTATTTCCTAGGCAGCATCTCTTCTCCTCTGCCCCAAGGTCATCCACACATTTCATTGCAGTTATCTTCTCGACAGCCTTCTCTAAAACAAAAAAAGGAAGGTTGAAGATCGATAATTATCCAGTACAGGGTGGTCAAGGGACAGCTTCTCTTTCATGGTCAATGGAATCAACCCCCTTTCCAAGAATGCATGAATTACTACTTTCAACTAGCCTCCAATGACACATTGCTGGCTTTCACCAAGTCAGCAGGGCAGTGATGCAACTAATCTCACAAAGAATTCTGTGCATTTCAAATCAATCCCAGACCACCTCACAGGATGTTTTTTCTGCTTGTCAGCTGGACTTGACTAACTAGTGACCCATTCTGAGGTCACACTGACCATTATAGAATTGAAGACATTTGTCATTTTACTTTGAAACAAAATAGCTTGTTTGCAGGGTGGTTATTCTGCTTGTACTGTTTATCTGCTGGTAAGTGTACCTCTGAATCTTTTCTAAGAGTAGCTGGAAAGTTGAATATCTTTAGAATGTTGCCTTGTTGTTTCATGTCTACTTTTCTTTGTGCAGGTAAAGTCATGAAACTCAGTCCCAAAGCAGAAGAGGTTGCAACTTTCTTTGCAAAAATGCTTGACCATGAGTACACTACAAAGGATATCTTCAGGAAAAACTTCTTTAAAGACTGGAGAAGGGTATGAACAGCCTTTTATGGAAAGATAGTTTCTGGTGCGCTTTTTCGTCCTTTTAAAAATACGAACATTTACAGATGTCTCTTCCTTGGTAGATCAAAAATTCTCTCTAATTCAGGGGTCCCCAAAACTCGGGCCACAGCCCACTATTGGACTTTTGAGCCATTGGAAACAGGGCCACGGAAGTGGCAAGTTAGCATGTGCGTGCGCACCCCTGCTTCCCAAGCAGCAGGCATACGCATGCACACTTCATTTTGCCCACTGCTCACGCAGAATCATTCCTCCCCCCCCCCGCCAGTCCACGAAGCCAGAAAGGTTGAGGAACTCTGCTCTAATAAAACCTTAAAGCGTGGGATCCAGCTTCCTTTATATATAAAAGCTAAAATACTGGTTTCACATGTCTTTTAGTAGTTTAGTTCAATTTAGAAGGAATCTAGGTGCTTGTTACTGACAGCGAAATTGTTTCTTGTTAGCTTTCTTAAAAAGTCTTGGCTATTAATATTAACATGATTTGTAGAAATGTCCAAAGAAATGTTAGTTTTTATTATTATATGCCTACTTCTACTTTGACATTCAAGTCAGAGTTTAGTTCATGGAGGAAAGACGTGATATAAATATAATAAACAACTACATTATTTTATTTTATTTATCTCATTTAACTAATAATATTTATGTTTTTCTTCTTGCAGGAAATGACTTCAGAAGAAAAGGGAACCATCACCAGCCTCAGCAAATGTGACTTTGGTCATATGAGTCAGTATTTCAAGGCCCAAACAGAAGCCAGAAAGCAAATGACCAAGGAAGAAAAGCAGGTATCTTTACTTAGGATTAGGCTCTAAAAATAGAAGTCATAATTGGAATGCTCTCCAGCTACACTGCATATCAGATGCAGTGTATACTATCTACACTAGTATATCAGATTTTAAAGTGTCTATTCCCATTATATTTAGTTCTTAGTGGGGTTGCACTACGCCAGATAGAAATCATGTACAATTTGGGGGTTCTCTTGGACTCACAAGTTTTGTTTAAAGAATAGATGGTAATTATGGCCCCAAAGGCTTTTTTACATATTGGTCTTGTGACTTGTTTTGGACCAGGAAACATTTCATTGCTGATGCCTTACTGTAATGCACTGTATATGGAGCTGTCCTTAAAAACCACTTGGCTAGAACGTGGTGGCATATCACAATATGCCTATGTTACATTATGATTCCATGAATTGCCCGGCATTCAGTAAGTTTCTGGATGCACTTGAAAGTGCTTTTTTATCATTTAAAAAGCCATTAATGTCATTGGTCCAGGTTATTTGTAAGACTACCTTTCCCCAATTGTTTTTGCACAGCCCACTAGACCTGGAGAGTAGGAATGCTTTTAGACCATCTGTTAAGCGGTGCCTCCTTAGCATCATCTGCTCTTTGGAATAACATATCCCCTGAGATTCATTTGGCCTTGATCTTGTGGACATTTCATAAATCCTTGAAGATCTGGGTGTTTCCCCAGGTGTAGAACCTGTCGGTTGGATAAGCCCATCTTTGTAGTTTTGTCTGACATGATTGATTATGTGTTTATCCTCATGTGCTATTGCACTGTTATTTTGATGTTTTTTAGTATTTATCTTTTTGTTCTGTTCATTTTTATCCAGTATTTGCTGTCCAGAATTGTGGTTTCAAGAAAGGCACTACATAAACTGATACTTTAAAAAATGGAAGCAAAAACCTTTCATTCTCTTTCTACATGAAAGGAAGGGATATGGCAAAGTGGAATACAAAGGGAAAATATATCAGCCTAAACTGCCATCTTGTAACACCCATTATTTGATATCTCTGAATTAGGTCACTGTCTTACATTCCTATTTATTTATTTCTCTTCTTTAAAAAACATTATCTGAAATATCTGGTTCTATATTATATATAAAAGGATAAGCCTTTCTTGTGGATTGATGATTGAATCATATATTATCTTGTTAGGAGGGCCAAGGATAAAAATATGGGATATGGCTCCTTTACCTGTAGTTTGAACATTTTTTCAGAACCACTTGTAATACACTATACAGAGCACTTCTTATTTTGAGCAAGGAAACCTGAAACATTCTGGAGAGTGAGGAAAATTTATCTTAGATTATGCTAAATTTATGTTCATTCAAGTTTAGCCCTAGATTAGTATATGAGGGCACATTATGAGCAACTTATCTAAATAAACCCATTGAACTAAATGGGATTCACTTATTAGTAGATCTGTATGCAATTTCCTGAGGTAAGTGTACATACTATGGTTATAAAGCACTCAAATGATCTTGCTGATCAACTTTCAAGCCCTTTCTACGATGTATAGATGGCATTCTTGTACTGCACATGCACTAAGAGTCCTGTGCCTTGGGAATTTTCTAAACAACAGCTAATTTATTTGATCTGAATAATAGATATAGAAGCTTTGGATGTGTTTTAATTTTTTATCTGTATGTTATGTGTTCCTCTAGAGAATTAAAGAAGAGAATGAGCGGTTATTAAAAGAGTATGGTTTTTGTGTCATGGATAACCATAAGGAAAGAATTGCCAACTTTAAGATTGAGCCTCCAGGTCTCTTCAGAGGGCGTGGTAACCACCCCAAAATGGGCATGCTGAAGCGACGAATAATGCCTGAAGACATCATCATCAATTGTAGCAAGTGAGGATGGGAGACCTTGCATATTTCTAGGAAAGGGTTCTGATTAGAGAGAACAGCAGCTGAATTCAAGCTTTTCATTCAAATACCATCTCTCTCAAGTTGATTCTATCCGTAACTTCTCCTACAAGAGGAAAACCAGTGCATTTTATCAGATAATGCCAATTGTTCAAAATACACAAAACAATATCATGTCACTAGTATGTAAGGATAGTTTTTCTTTAATGTAGTGTGAAGTTTTAAAGTAACTCATACTCCCGTCAGCTTTGTTATTTATAAATGGCAACTGCAAGTGGTTATATTTACATCTATTTTTTTTTCTGTAGAAAATTTAGATCAACTTACATGATCAGCTTATTTGTATACATAGGCAGTCTAATTGTTCTAATATGCAAACTACTTTCCTGCTGCTACCGTATATACACAGCTTATAAAATAAAATATTTTTAAAAATAACAAAATCCATACAACTAAAATAAGCACTAAAATCAAGACAAAATTAGTAAAATAGATCAAAAGAGATGCAGTTTTGCCTTCTTCCTAGATACTGGGAAAGTGGGTTGATCTGTTGGAAACTCTTTGATTCAAGACCTAATGCAGTCTAAGGCTGAAAAACAGCCTGGCCAATTGCAGAAAAACTTAAGAATTATTGGTAGGTTTATGTCTGAGGAGCAGCATTTTATCCATAATGTAACAAATTTAAAGGATTGGAGGATAGGAATAGGTAGCATTGGGCATGGAACAAAACAAGGCATAACAGGACAAAGTCATTGTGAACCTGACTTCAACATCATTGGACTTACTGTCTTCAAAACAGTGTAATACACTATATACTATCTGAGGGTTTTTTAAATTTACAATTCAATCTTATTGAGACAAATAATGACAGGCAAAGAAGAACAGTGATCTATCCTCTCCTTATCCTTTTTTATTGGCTTCTGTGCTGCCTTGCAGCAAATGAATTCCTATGGAATCAGAGAAGCTAGTTAAACTAATTTTGGAGAATTTGGCCATAAAGGTCTGCTAATTAGCTTAAAATTGTGCCTTATTGGCAACATTCATATTGTTTCTTGAATAAGGTATAATGACCAGATTTACTTAGAGTGTTGCCATAACGGATAAATAAATGTCACACTAAAGCAAAAACAAATTGACCACATTAGTGGCTTTGTGCTACTTATAAGCTCTGCCTGTCAGCTTTGCTCAAAATAAATTCTCATTTATAAAATCTATTCATGAATGTATAAAATTGAGATTAATATGTTCAAGTTTGTCTGATTATTAGGCATTAAAGTCTATGAATACTGGCTGTTATTCATCTAGTGTTGCGAGTGGCGACCAAAGAAATTGAATGAAATACTCAGCAATAATATTAATAATCAGACAACAACATCTGTCCATCCTAGGACTTTGGGAAGGACTCTATAAGTAGATAAAAATACCAACTGTGTGACTACCCATAATAATAAGCCAATCTGGTCTAATGGTTAAGACACCAGGATGGAAACCAAGAGACTGTGAGTTTTAATGCCTCTTTAGACATTAAAGCCAGCTAGGTGACTTTGGCCAGTCACTGTGTCAGCCCAGCCATCTCACAGGGTGTTAGTTGTGGGGAAAATAGGAGCAGGGAGTATTAGGTATGTTTGCTGCCTTGAGTTACTGATAAAAATAATAAAAGCAGAATATAAATAAATAAAATTGTCATAAATAATGTATCATACTGTAGTAGTTGTTATGATACCACTGTTCATTACCTGAATCTTGCTGAATAATTAATTTGCTTGCTGATATTCTATGGCTTCCTTATGAATTTTCCTGTTTTGAAACATTTGTGTTTTTCCTGCCTAGGGATTCTAAAATCCCTCCCCCTCCTTCTGGCCATAAATGGAAAGAGGTTCGGTATGATAACAAAGTAACCTGGCTGGTATCATGGACTGAGAATATTCAAGGATCTATTAAGTACATCATGTTGAATCCCAGCTCTAGAATCAAGGTACTTTTTGTGTCTAGACTATTTCTGTCATGACTAATACACTTTTGGGAAAGATATATTGCATACCTGAAGGTCCAAACCAGACTGTTTTATTTATTTTTTTTAAATTAAGATAAATTATTATATCTTAAAGCTTTTCCCTTCTGAAATCGGAAGTATCAATTAAAAATTAGGTCATATCTGATCAAAATAAATGAAAATTTGTATCCCCTCTTCAAATAAGAGCCCTGCTACACTTGAGCAACCCGTCACATTGTTTTCTTGGCAGGGTGAGAAAGACTGGCAGAAATACGAGACAGCTCGGAGATTGAAGAAATGTGTAGATAGGATTCGAAATCAATATCGAGAAGACTGGAAATCCAAAGAGATGAAAGTGCGGCAAAGGGCTGTGGCATTGTACTTCATTGATAAAGTGAGATTCTGACTTTTACAGATTCTTTTTGGTGTAAATAAACAGAACTCCTGAATCCAACTTTGTCCAACTTTGACATGAATGAGATATAACAGGTACTAGAGAAATCCTTGAAGAATGACAGGAAGGAATTTAAATGAAGAATTATTATCTTGTAAAGCTAGGGATAAGCAACCTCATCTAACAAATTGACTGTTCAAATAAAGCTCTGCCTACTTTCCTAGAATGTACCTGCACAAATAGTTTGGATTTTCGTTTTGCAGGGTCAGAGATGTATAAAATATTCTGCAATAATAGCTCAGGTATGAAAGAATGAAAAACAGAGTAGAAGCATCTCTGCTAGTAACTCCATGTTGTGCATGTACCTATGGATCCAAGTAGTCTAAATATGCATAACTTTTACATTAGTGTAATCCTTCTAGTGAATTTGCAGATCTCAAATCTCATTCTGGAATTTCAAATAAATAGCTTCTTAGTTTAGTGATGTAACCTCCTGCTGATCAATTACATGATTTAAATGCTTTCATATGTTTAAACTGACCTCTATTTTTTATGTCTCACTATTCAATATTTGTAGCTTGCTCTGAGAGCTGGCAATGAGAAAGAAGAAGGGGAGACTGCTGACACAGTGGGCTGTTGCTCCCTCCGTGTGGAACATATTAATTTGCATCCAGAATTAGATGGTCAGGAATATGTAGTAGAATTTGATTTTCTTGGAAAAGACTCCATAAGATACTATAACAAAGTACCTGTTGAGAAAAGGGTAAGGGATTCTACTAAAGAAATCCACAAACTGAGTAGCTTTATCTTTTAAATCTCTTTTATCTTTTGGTTGCTCTTCAGGTAATCATTCCACTTGATTGGGTCAATGTTTCATCAAGTTCAGCATGCATTGTGCTATAGCTTTGTGTTTTGGGAAATCCTCAAAAAATCACAGAGGCAGAGTCACCTTGCTGTGCTTTGTCTCCAGCAAATGCTGATAATAAAATCCACATTTTTTTCTATTGAGCATGAATAATAATTGCTTATCAATCATAATCACTGACATTCTTCAATATTCCTACCTTTAGTATTTTTAATTTCAGAAACACATTCCTTATGTTTACTCCCGCTTAATTTTATTACCAAGTAAAAACAAATGCTTCCATCTGTTCTCATAGAATATGAGCTCCAATACATTGATTCATCTTTAGAATTCTGTTCTGAATCTGGGAAATTTATTAACAGAGAATTAATAGCCGTCTGATTTTTGTAACTTTACAAGCATAAGTAGCACTCTGCAGATTAAGGGACTCAAGTAAAATCTGATGTCACATATCTGGTTATGGTTTGCATAGCCATGGTTGGTTGTACACATTAGGCCATCAATCTTGGCTTACAAACCACAATACCTGAGTTTGCACTTCCAGTCAAAACCAAACAGTCCATGTCATTCATAGATTAGCAAACTGTGTGTGTCCAGCAACCATATTAATATGGTATCAGGTAATATAGTGAGGAAAGTAACATGCCAGCACAGTCTCCTGTTTCTTTGCTTCATGTTTCTGTCCTTTGTAATTACTTTTCAGGTATTTAAGAATCTTCAGTTATTCATGGAAAATAAGCAGCCAGAAGATGATTTATTTGATAGGCTTAATGTGAGTATCTTCTTTTCCTACATTTGAAAGCTGTATGAACTATTGTAAGCTTGAAAGGAAGTTTCTTAAACTTTCTTCTGTGAAATGAATGCCTGTTGGTTGTTCTGGTATGGCTTGGAATAAGAGAGCCAGTTTGGATCTTGCCTTAGGCATGAAAGCCAGCTGGATACTTTGGGCCAATCACCCTCTTTCAGTTCAACTTCACTCCACAGGGTGGTGGTTGTGGGGAAAATAGGGGGAGGAAGGAGTAATAAATATGTTTACCACTTTGAATTATTTATTAAAAAATGATGGGTTAAAAAAAGCTTTTAAAAGATGTAATTTTGAATTTAATAAAAGATACAGAGCTGCCCCAGAATACATTAGCATCATATTGTTAGCAGCCAAGTTTTGATTTTACAAAACATTGGCAAATGAAAGTACATCAGTCATTGGATCTATGGTATTCTAAAGTACAGGTAATTTAGAAGAGAATATTTGTAGCTCAGGGTTGAACTGTGGGTCCCTGGTGTTTTCTGGGTTTGTTATTTTCTTGCAGACGTTTCCTTACCAAACCAGGCAACATCAACACTAACATCAGCATTGATGATGTTACCTAGTTTGATGAAATGTGTGTAAGAAAACAACTAAGCTCAGATAGCACAAAAGTCCATATGAGTAATTTGTCTGCATTGGGAGAAAAAAATAACAAAATGTGAGAAAAACCATATATATATATGTATATATATGAATATAAATACAGATATAGATATAGAGGATTTGTTTTACTCATGAAAAATTACTTCATTTTAATTAACTCCCTTAAAGATCTTTCCAAAAATGCAAACTATAGTTTTTATATTATTTTAACTGCTTTATAATGCATTTAAATAATAAGATAGAAGATGCAGAAGTATAGAGAACTTTGGTTATTTATCTTTCCTTTAACATTTAAGGAAATATCGCTATGGCTGTTGTGTATTTCATTCATTTCTACCATCTTTTTATGTTTAATAGCTATCATGTTAATATTACAAGACAGCAATTATCCAACTGAGTAGAAAGGAAGCACAAGTAGAGGAGTCATCCTCTACTGTTAGGTCTGCAACTCCCATTATTTGAAATGGTTTAGGGGCAGGTTGAATAAGAATAAATTAATGAAAATATCTGGATTATATGAAGGAGAATGCAGACCATTGTACAAAATGCCTCAACTTTATAGCTCCTCTTATTTGGGGTAAAATTACTGTTTCTATGATTTGCACTTTCCAGTTAAATTTGTTTATATTCTTTACCATTTGTTGAATTGGTATATCATTTTTCCTCCTTTCCCATCCCATCTTCCAGACTAGCATTTTAAATAAGCATCTTCAAGATCTTATGGAAGGACTGACAGCTAAGGTATTCCGAACATATAATGCCTCTATTACGCTACAGCAACAACTGAAGGAACTCACAACTGGTAAGTATCTTTGAAATAGCCTGTCTCAGCTTTTCTATATTAATTGCAATACACACTTCACTCTTTTTTTATTAAGAGTAGTTACTCAAGATATAGACTGCATAAAGTAACTTCTGACCTTCATAATTATAGCAAATGCTATATGTGCGCAAGACTCCCTGACATTCTTTTTCAGTTGTTGGAAGTTGCTTTTTTCAGGTGCTTTTCATAAATGTTCATCTTGCTATATGGAAAGAAATGTGTTTCTTTTGAATTCTTCCAGCGGATGATAACATCCCAGCAAAGATCCTATCTTACAATCGTGCCAACAGAGCTGTTGCTATTCTTTGCAACCACCAGAGGGCACCTCCAAAAACCTTTGAAAAATCCATGATGAATTTACAGACCAAGGTAATTTGACTGCTAAGTTCTTAGTTAAAAGATAAACTTTTAATTAACTTCTATTAACTCTCTTTCTTGTCATACTTCTCAAAATACTTCACAAATTGCTTTGGTTGTTTTTACAGACTCCCCATGTATTCTATTTGCTTTTGTTACAGAAATACCTTCTTTGTGTGCAAGATCATCATATCCAGCCATTCTAAAATCTGTGTTATCTCTGTGTCTATAAATTTTAACTCTAAAAAACAGTAATAAAAGATAGTAAAAGCAAAATAAATTAGGTATACATGAAAAATATGTGTAGCGGTTAAGGTGCTGAATTAGAAGCAGGAAGACTCAGTCCTCTCTCAGGCATGAAAGCCTGATGACTTTGGGCCAGTCACTCTCTTTCAGCCCTAGATTGACCTTTTTTTTTTAAATTGCCAATCTGTATTAAACCAGCATGAGACATTCATTGAGCAGTGAGTTGATTTATGATAGCAACAGCAAAATAGAGAAAATGCATTTGGTTCTCAGGACATTGTTGGTTTAGATGTAAGAGGTATTCTGCCTCAGGAAAAGTCAATTAATTATTTCCATATGTGTGTGTGGTAACATTTTAAGAAAATTGTTGAAGTGAGAAATAGTAACAGCTGTTTGACAGTGTAATGGTGCTTCTCTGGAGGATTATCTATTTTCTACTATTTAAGCAGAAGCTAAAGAGCCATCTTTCAGAGTAGCTACAATCAGAATTATTTATTCTGTATGATGGTATTAGATTTTGATGGCCTCCAAAGTCTTTTAAACCTGGCTCTCTCCCTCCTCCCCCCCCCCCTGGAATCTGTAAAACTTTGTTGTCTTCTCTTATCTGATTAAGACAAGAGGGAGATGCTTATTGTGAGGGCCATAATTCCAGGGAATTTGCTTTGTCTGCCTGGAAGGAGGACAGCTCATGATGCCTCTGGTTGCAAATCTACTTTACCAGATTAAAGCAATGGCCACTGGTACCTTTTAGCAGATTTGATTGATATACCAACTATGTCCTGTCTGGGTAATGATGACTTTAAAACTGTGGTGGGGGTGCTGGAGGCCTATAACAATATGTTCCATTGGTTTACCCTTGTGTTTGATTAAGAACTCAGTAGTCAGGTTGTCTTGGGAAGAATGCAAAGAGACTGTTATTGTTATACTGATGCCTGGACTGATATAAAGTGCTGCACCATCAATTTGTTTCTGGAGAAAAATGATCAAAATGATAGTTACCTTTAATGCCAGAAATGGCTTAGATCCAGGCTGAGACAATACCCCCATGTTTATTGATACCATTTGAAGAAATACACTGGTTATGAGCTTGTTTAGCAGTGACCTGAGACTGAGTCTTTGGGAAAGGGAAAGTTGCTGCTCCAGCTCTTTGGAATACACTGTGTGAAAGTTAAGGGACTTAATATTAGCTTTTTAAAGAGTCATTTAAAGCACATATTTTTGTACGATTTTTAATCATTTTAATCATTTTATTAATTATTTACCTGATCATTTTAATTGCTATTTTAACTGTTTTAATGTGTATTGGGTCACTTTGGTAGCTGATGATACATTCTTCTTTTTCTTAATTTTTTTAGCAAGTGCAGTGCACTGAGTGTTGATTCATTGTTTGATAGAAATCGATCAACCAGCTTGTTGCCAGATCCTGACATTGTGGGCTGAGAGAGAGTGTGACTGGCTCAAAGTGCCCTATCCGCCTTTCATGCATAAGGCAGGACTAGAATCTACAGTCTCCTGGTTTCTAGCCTGGCATTTTAACTATTAAAACAATTCTTTAGTTTAATGAGCATGATAAGACTTAGAATCTTGCTATCCATGTTTTCTGCTGTTGTTGATCTGTATAAGTCCCCCCAAAACACAGCCTATTGCAATTCCCCCCCCCCCACACACACACACACTATTATAAAATCTAGATTCATTGCAAACAAAACCATTACCATTTCTGCCCATGAAAAATAATAGTTTATCTAATTTAGGGTAATGTAAACAGCTATTAATTGTGCTCGTCTCCAAATATCTTTTTAAATTTCAAAAATAAAACAGTAAATAAATATTAGGCTTTATTATTCATGAGGTATAAGATGGATTCTTGAGAGTTTTATTTTCTTCTAGATATTCTGTTACGGAATCTGAAAGAGTCTTTAAAAAATAGTTGTCTAAATGTTTCAGCTTTTCAATTGTAATTCCTTCCCATATCTATACTATGATTTATCTATTTGCATGATCTAGATTGATGCCAAGAAGGAACAGTTGGCCGACGCCAAGAGAGAACTAAAAAGCGCCAAAGCTGATGCCAAGATCCGAAGGGATGAGAAGTCTAAAAAGTAAGTCTGACTGCTCTGATGTAGCCACATTTGCAAGCATTTCCTTATTTCATATTGGCCCCAAATGAAAGATCTTTTAAAATGTCATTTGAATATTTATTCAGCTTTTGAATATGCTGTTTCAGAACTTGGCCTGCAATTTTGTGCCTATTGATCTGAGCAAGGAGTTTTCCTTCTGAATAAATACATACAGGTTGCCCTGCTCTTTTACATCTGTTCCCAGCACTGTGCATGTAAAAAGTTTCCCAGAGGCAAGGTATAAAGTAGAAATCTGTAGTTAACTCTCACGTTGTGCTTTTATCCTATAGATTCCCCCTACTCCCAAAAAGATCCTAGTTGGGTTTTTAAAACATATTTATGTTGGTATTGTTGCCTTCTGTGCAGCAATGTTCAGTCCTTCCATTTCCTAAGATTTCTTATGTCCTCTATGTATCACATTTATTGGATTTGTGTGTATATTGTCTTGAAACTTGAAAAGTTAGCTTTCTGGAAGCAACACCCCTGCAGAGGTGGTTTTTTTCGACACACAGAAAAGCACTGGAAAGCTAGTGAACATCACCCTTCTGAAGGTTAGAACAATTTCTAGCCTTCCAAACTATGACATATGCTAGCTTTCTGATCCTCTTTTCTGCAAACATCACTGCTCTGAAGACTAGAAGGATTTCCTGGGCTAGGAAAGCTGGTGAATGTGATTGTTATCACAATAATTTGGAAGATCCTTTCACCAAATCATGGGTAATCAAATCAAACCTTACATTTTTTTTATCTTTGGGTTGTTGAGAAAATTTAAAAGACATAGCTTCAGTTGGGAGATGCTGCAGAGTTTTATCCCCTTAGCCATGTAAAGAGCTTATTAAAGGCAGCTTTGTCTTCATATGTGTAAAGGGCAATATTGTTAAACAATGGGATATGACAGTGTTAAACTGCTAGAGAATAGGTTTTCTTCTTTCCGTATATCGTTCTGATTGCAAGGGCAGTGAACACTCTTATAGGACTGTTTAAATAAATACTTGGATACACAAGAGTCACAAGACATGAAAAGTTATCACTGGCAACTGTCCTGCACATTTGAGCCAGCAGCATTTCAGCCGCCTTATACCAAGTAAAAAGATGCCAGGTATGTCTGGAAAGATGCTTCAACTTTAGGATATAGTAAACATCTGACTTGTTGGATCATTGTTTCAGAGATATTCCTTACCTAAACAGAAATGGAATGACCACGAGTGGGCAAAATAATAAGTTACTTCCAACTTCCCAACAGCTTGATCACTACTGACCATAACTCTGGTAGCTGATGGCAGGACCAGTCTACCCAGACTATGGAGGGCTAGGGTAGAACTAATCTATTAAATCTTCAGACAGCAACATGGTAGTGCAGCAGCACTGAAGTGGCCACAAATTTATCAAATTTCAATCTCACGAGTCATGACTCCTGGATTTTGGGCATAGAACTGTGAGTTAGCCCATTTGAGGTCTGTTGATTCAAAACTTGTTGCCCTTTGATGCACTATTTCATCCAGTTGAAAATAGACATCAATTTTTAGTAATATATAGATTTCTCATGACTCCAAGAAATCAGTAATATACACATTACTCTCCCTGGGCAGATTTCCCTCATATCTGTACTGTTCAAAGACATACATCAGAATTGGCTAATCAGATTATGAGCAACATTTTATCTATAGCAAGATAATTTATTATTCCTTGATTTAGCTATCATATTAAGATCATTTATACACATTCTCAGTTTAAAAAATCTATACAAAAGAACAAATTAAAGCAATAGCCATGGTCTTCCTAGTGTCTGCAGTTTAAGCATCCTGCAAAAGCTGGAACTTTAACATGGATATTTGTTGGAATGAAGCCCAGAAAGCCTTTGATTCAATTTCCTTCCCAACCAAGGTCTTTCTGGGCCACTTTGGATAAGTCATCTTATCTCCCCATTGTATCTATATAAGGGACATAGTCCTGACCTATCGTAAACTCTGATTTGGAGACCATGGGAAATAAGCATTGTTAAGCATTTTACACTTCTAGTACAGGGAAATGACGATAATCCCTTCTCAGTTCTGCACAAGAGTAAACTTAACATGTGCTTAGCAGTCCACTTAAGGGATTTTTCCCCCTGCATAGATACTTAATTCGTCTTAATGAAATATATTTCAAAAAGTTACTTAATGTTCTCACCTGTTTTATTTATTACTTCTCATCTTTTACAGGACTGTGGAAACTAAGAAGAAGGCTGTACAAAGAGTGGAGGAACAGCTGATGAAGCTAGAAGTTCAAGCAACAGACCGAGAGGAAAACAAGCAAATAGCCTTGGGTACCTCCAAACTAAATTATCTGGATCCTAGAATTTCTGTTGCTTGGTAAGTTCTTGTTTGAGAAAGGAGGATACTATTTTGAAGTAAATTAGTCTTATATTTTCTGGGTTTGAAGGTCCTTGTTTGCTTTTCAAGACAGTTCAAAAGGCTGATGCAGATAAAATTCAATCTGTATGAAGCCTACATCTGGTAGGGGCAGAATAAGATTCTGGGAAGTAGAATTTGGATCAACATTTTGTTATAGAGATAAAAGCAGCATGTGCCAAAATACTCAGCAAAGTGTTCTACATCTAGTCAAAAATAGTGTATCAAACAAAATAGTATATCTTGTTTGCACAAAAGAATGCCATTAAGCATTGTCCTTAATCAAAATAAGTTCAGGAGAAAAAGAAGGTGAGTCAAACAGGTGTATTTACCTATCCTGAAGAAAAAAATGCTTCATATTGTGGTATAAAAAGAAAGTAACAGTTGAATGATGCCCTTGAGGGGTTTTTTTTGTGACAGAATAGATGAAACTCATCATAGTCCTTTTACTTACTTACTTACTTAGAACTTACTTACAATTGGATTAAAGTTTCTGTGTGCCCCAGCACAAAGCCAAACTCCCAGTTTAAGAATATGATGTTGCCTAAACACCCCTAGAAGTTTCTTTGATGCATCTGTTTGTACTACTTCAAACATTTTAGGCAGCATACATCCTTAAAATAGAAAAAGTATAAGTTACCTATAAATAACAACAGTTATTAACTTATCATTACCCATTATATAGTCCTTTCTGTTTCAAATTTCTGCAAAAAGCCGGTTTTATAATTTTGATCTTGTGAGCAAACTGTTTTAAGAGCAAAGAAAGCCATCTACTTAATGTCCTGCCCTCTTAAGATTCAGGGGAGGAGAGATGCAGCATGCTTTCTTAGGCAAATTCTACTTGGAGCAAACAATTCTGGCAGTAAGTAGGAAGTCTTTCTCTGATCAAATTAGCAGTAATGTAACATAAAGAGAAAAGCACAAACCTGGAAATAACAGATTCTACTCAAATCGAGTAAGGAACGATACAAAGAATAAGTTGCAAATATTGACTTGCGTGTTCTGAAGATTCAGGAAACCACAGGCCATGTACGTTTCATGTGTTGAAGTCACACCGAGGTCTTGCTCTGATGATTCTTATGAATTTTTAAAAAATAGAAAATGTTACATTGAGCATAAGGATAGGGATTTGGTCACACTTGCGTTTTAAATTTAATAGCCTTTTTATAAAATTTAAAATCACAATTACAGTAGGTTAGGGATGGGCATAGATCAGGTGTCAACAACCCATGGCTCCGGAGCCACATGCGGCTCTTTGGGACCTCTGCTGCGGCTCCCTGTCCCATCACTGGCTGGCCTCGCCTACCCCCCCCCCACCCC
>JANHFK010005244.1:32052-47366 GCA_036250565.1 Sibynophis collaris | reverse complement strand
CTGGGTGGCCTCCCCCCCCCCCCCCCAGTCACTTCGCCTGGCCTGAGAAGGTAAGGGCAATAGCGGGGGATGTAGAAGCAGCTGGGGCTGATTCTCCGGTGCCTCACTGTTGCTTGCGCCTCACTCTTCCTGCCATGTTGGTGCTGGACGTGCCTCAGTCGCTTGGGAAATGCGCAACCTGCTCTCCGCCCTGAGATACTGGCCCGACCTGACCATGACCGACACCAGCCTCACTAACATGAGGATTGGCGGGGTGGGAATGGGATCCAAGAGGAGGGAACAATGGAAAGGGGAATGGGCCCACAGCACCCAGCCGCGGCTTTAAGAAGCTCAGGGCAGCAGGAAAAGGGCTGGCCCTGCCGAACCTCGCACGCCCACCTCGAGAGTCAGAGGGCCCTCGCCAAAGACGCACACCCATCAGCTGGTCTCCCTCTCTCTCTATGTCTCTCTCTCTATGTCTGTGTGTGTGTGTGTGTGTGTGTATCGCTCCCTGTCTCTCTGCCTCCTCTCTCTCTCTCTCAGAAAGCTGGCAAGCTCTCCTTGGGGCTCTTTGCTACTCCTTTTCTTCTTTTTGGAAATCCAGGCTGGCTGAGGAGCAAGCGCAAGCTGCGGCGGAGGCTTTCCTCCTTTCCCTCCTTCTCCTTTCGTGCGCACCCTTCCGGCCCCATCACAGCTTGCCAGGGGGTCACAAGAGGGGAAGGAGGAGGAGGGAAGCCTCCGCCATGGCTTGCGCTCATTCCTCAGCCAGCCCAGATTTCCAAAAAGAAGAAAGAAAAGGAATAGTGAAGAGCCCCAAGGAGACCTCGCTGGGCTTTCCAAGAGAGTTAGGAGAGAGAGAGATACAGAAAGACACACACATAGAGAGAGAGAGATACACAGACAGAGACGGGGGATATAAAGGTGGGGAGACAGAGACAGAGAGAAGGGGAGAGAGATAAAGAGAGATACACAGAGGAAGAGAGATACAGAGAGAGGGGAGATGGAGAGAGACAGAGAAATATGGAAAGGGGAGAGAGAGAGACATAGAGACTCACAGAGAAACAGAGAGGGAGAGAGAAGGCAAGATGGAGAGCGGGAGAGAGACATAGGGAGATGGGGAGAGACACAGAGATACAGAGAGGGGAAAGATAGGGAGGCGGAGAGAGATACACAGAGATACAGAGAGGGGGAGAGAGACATAGAGAGATTCAGATATAGAGGGGAAGATACGGGGGGGGGAGAGAAGGTGGTTTCCGATGTGTTTTTTAACAACTGGTTCTCTGCCGTAATAGATAGTTGTGGCTAGAGGGCCATGTGACTGGGTGAGAGTGAGTGATGTGGAGTTGGCCACTCCCACCCAGATTTTGTGGCTCCCAGTTTTTTTTTTTCCTGTGGGAAATGGGTCCAAATTGCTCTTTGAGTGTTTAAGGCTGCAGATCCCTGGCCATAGATAACTTCTACAGGTATAGAAGTATCCTCTAGTGATCCACAGTTAAGTATAATGAGAGATTTTAGCAACAAATCATAAAATTTCCCATGTATAACTTAAATATTTTCAAGCAAAATTAGAAGCTTTTGCTATTGCTCTCTATTTATTTATTTATTTATTTATTTATTTATTTTATTAGATTTTTAGACCGCCCTTCTCCTTCGCAGGACTCATTAATGTCTATTTTACAGTATCCCCTAAGATTTCAGGCAAATTTTGAGAATTGGTACTAGACATAATCAAGTGACTCCATTATGTATATATTATAGATTTGGAAAATGTATCTCTGAAATTTTCTCTTGTTTTGAGAGTACAATACTTGTGTTTTGTTATCATCAATTGTTTCTGATTTGTCTCTATTTCTCCCTCCCTCCCCCCTTCCAATTTTAAGGTGCAAGAAATTTGGAATACCGATAGAGAAAATATATAATAAAACTCAGCGAGAGAAATTTGCCTGGGCAATTGACATGGCAGATGACGACTACGAGTTTTAATATGATTTTAATGGGCTGGATTTTATGGAAGAAAGTAGCCTGATTTTAGGGAGATTGATAAACTGTGAGCCTTACTTGTTCTTTATATTGGGGGGCGGGGGGTGTCAGAGGGGAAAGTGAGTGATGAATTACCCAACATCTTTGAGTAAAGATATGCCTGGAAATATTGTAGAGGAGCCAAGACAGTTGTCCTATGGACAACTTATTTAAATCTGTTTCAGAGACCTAAATTCTAGCTGTATGGTTGTGTTTTATCTCTGGGGTACAGTAAGGACACGTGAATGGAGGAATTTGTTAATGTTCTACCTGACAAATTTGCCATTACATTGAAGAGCTTGGAAATCATTATCTACTGTATACAGAATCCAATGAGATATTGATATGTTTTTACAGTTAGGGTTTTGCAATAACTTCTATATTTTAATAGAAAATGGACTCCTTAATTTCTCCCCACCCCACCCTCATTAATTTAACACAACTGAAGCCCTTAGCACACTGGTTTTGGCCACAATGGTCCTGGAAACACCCTGTTGTTTTCATTTTTACTTGTCACCATCATGGTAATGAAACCTAGAATTAAAAATGCAACATCTCTTCAAAGCAAAGCATGATGGGAAGATCCTTCCTGACTTGAGTGTTACTTCTTTTTGTTAATGTGAATTTTTAGTACTTTTAATTATTTTAAAATATTTAAACTTTTTTTTTCTTCTTGATCTTAAAGATCATGTAGATTTGCAGAAGATAGGAGGGAAAGGGCTGGGGAGGGTTAATAGATTATGAGTACAAACAAATTTGTGACAAAATGTATTCCCATCATACTTTGTTCTGAGTACATTATATATATATATATGTATAGATATATATATGAGAAATATCCACATTTGTGGGTTTTGTTTTGTTTTTCCTATGGCAGATTTTTTTTTCTTCCCCCCCTTTTTTTTTAAATAAAAAAGCCTTTCTGCTCTCTTTTACTTGAAAGATTTTATTGTGTAAAAAGAACTTTCACAGGTCAATAAAATTTTGAGGAAAGTGAGCTTTGGTCCAGAAAAAAAAAAATTAAAAAAATCAAGATTTAGGGCTTTTATTTTTTTCTTTTGTAATTGTGTACAAAAAATAATAAAAAAAAATAAAGCAGAATTTTAATGTGAACCCTTTTTTGCTATAATCCATTAGTTTTAGAAGTATTGTTAGCTTAGTGTGGTGCAAAGGCAAGTTTCCCCGCAGTCTCTCCTTGACAAGTATCTTCTATTTTTATCATGAAGTCCCTTTTAATCAACTGTAGGTTATTTAAAATAAATTCCTACAACTTAACACAATGTCAGCATCCGTGTGTTCTTGTACCCAGACAGCCACAGGTTGGCTGCAAACCAAGAGCTACACAATTCTTTGTGGGGAAGGGGTGTTCCAGAATGGATTGCCCCCAAAAATTCGGGTCAAGACTAGAAGTGGGAGATAAATTGGGTTGCCTCAACTTTTTGTTTAAATTCTCCCAATTCCCTCTTAACCAAATAGTTTTCATTCAGCATTTATATTTCTGTGAGTTTGGTGATAATTTTCAAATTTTAAAAAGTGTGTATTAATTAAAAGTGTCTTCAAAATACACCCTGAAATGAGGAAAATATTGTTTACTAGACATGTATACAAAAGTTAGTGCTATTTGTGATCTGTTCAGAAACTGAAATTGGATGAAGATGAGAAACTGAAAATAACAGATTTGCTCATTTAGTTGAGGAGTAGTCCAGTTCCCATTGGCTTTCAACATTACCTAAATTATAATTTCTTGGCCTTCATATAGTGTTAGGCAGATAAGATTCTGCATAAATGGCAGAATTCTGCATGTTCATAGCTTTTTACTTAGGTTTGTATCCACAGCTATGGTTGTTTTGGGGATGAGAGCAGGGCATCTGTTCTTTACCAATTGAAAACCAAGAACAATGTCTTAAAAAGAAACTTCAAATGATCCCATCTATAGCAACAGCAAAAGCATTTAGGCTTATATACCGCCCCATATAGCACTCTGGGCAGTTTGCAATTTGAGCATTATTTGCATATCATCCCAAACAGTGTGGGCAGAGTAATCTGCAATACAGCACTTTAATCAGTGTGTCCCCAATAATAGGCAGGGTTATCCTTAAGTTGGATGTTCTTAACCTGAAGACTGCTTGTACATTTAATTGTACTTAAATCAAATCTTGACTAACTATCAATTTTCAATTTAATAAATTAAAAAACAAATCTGCCTGTCAGCCAAGGCCAAAATGGCATTTTCAGTATTATCAAGTAGGTGATAAAAAAATCAGCAGGAGTCTACTACCAGATTATTTTTGATTTTTTGCCATCATAGATTAATATGGTTTTCCTACAATGAGTAGAATAAAGAAATACTTACATAGAAACAAATTCAAAGGTAGGTTTACAAAGCAAACAAATAAGTTTTTGCCCCATTTCTCTCCAAAGTCACATTTATGTACAAACAAGTCATTTCATATAAAGAACAGCATGTTCTTAGCATAGTACATTGTGTTGTTTAGTTTGTTTGTTGGAGTCAGAATTTCATTTAAAAAAATACTGAGTTACCAAAATGGACAAATGGAATGAGTACGAGGAAAGGAAACTAGACACTAAACAATGACGAAGACATCTGTATCCTTGAGTATTAGAAACTTTACTTTTTCTATATATATAAATGCTTTCTTACTATTTCCAACAGCTAAAACCACCTGATAAATATATGTGTGCTATTACAGGCAGTCCTTATTTAGAGAGACTGTCATTTAACAACTGTTCATGCTAAAAATGGCAATGAAAAAGTAATTTTGCGACCAAGGCTCACATTTGCAATCTTTGTAGGTATGAAAGCAAAAAAACGCTGCACTAAGATCACAAGCACAGTCACAGTTTCACTTAGCAACTGCTTTGTTTAATGACCAAATTGCTAATCACAACTGTGATCACTAAATAGGACTACCATACAGTAATTCTGCACATATAGGTAGGTAAGTTTCTTTGAGCTATTTATTCAATTAATTCAATGTAGACACCAACCAACTCCAAAATGACTCTGAGATGTTGACAAATAATGTTAGCCCACTCAGTTAGACCAGATCAGAAGCCAGCCAGGAGGACTAGCTCTATATTAGAAGTTAATATTAACAGAATCTTGCAAGTCTGAAAGAATTTCTCCCTTCCTCTCCTTTTCCTCTGCAAACTAGGGAAGGTCCCTTCTGAAAAAATTCCCAGAGTTATCTCCTTTTGGGGGCATAGAGTTACTACAGGTAATGGTTGTGTAGTCTATGACTCTGCTACCGATTTCCCACATATAAATTCCCTATTACACATAATGAAATCAAATCCAAAATGGGATCACAATACACAGACAAAAGTAAGGAACACACCCAACAAGTGGCTCCATCCATCACATACCAAAGTCTGGGAAAACAACCAGATCCTCAAAACTTGAATACGAGTAGCCTTCAACTTATAACAGTTCGTTTAGTGTCCATTCAAAGTTACCACACTGAAAAAAGTGACTTATGAATGTTTTTTGCATTTACGATCATTGCAGCAGCAGCACCATTGTCATATGATCAAATTCTGATGCTTGGCAACTGGTTCATATTTATGATGGTTGCAATATCCTGGGGGCAGGTGATCCCCTTTTACGACCTTCTGAGAAGCAAAGTCAAGGGAGAAGCCAGATTCACTGAATTGTGTTACTAAGTTAACAACTAATGATTCACATGTGGCAAGAAAAGGGGGGGTTGTAGTATCTTGGGGTCATGTGATCACCTTTTGTGACCTGATAAGAAGTCAATAGGAAAACCAATTTCACTTAACCATGTTATTAACAACTGCAGTGATTCACTTAACAACTGTGGCAAGAAAGGAAAAATGGGGCTTAACAAATTCACTTCACTTAACAAATGTCTTGCTTAGCAACAGAAATTTTGGGCTCAATTGTGGTCGTACATCGAGGACTTTTCTTTACCAGCAAAATGGGATCACACACATTTCAAGGTGAACTTATTCCAAAGGGCAGATACTGCAACAGAGAAGGCACACTTCCTGGGTCCCAATAAATGACACTGTTTAATTGAAGAGACTTGGAGAGTTCCAACTCTGCCAGCACATACTGGACAGACTGAAATCAAGGATGCAAGGCAATCTCTCAGCCTGGCCCTGTGCTATGTTAACATTTTACAGCTAATAACCTTGAATCACACTCAACCAGACTGGCAACTAGAGCACATTTTCACATTGGCACACCAAGACATGCCCATAACTGCCCGTGTCACTGCATTCTGGGCCAACTGAAGCTCCCTGGTGCCTTGCAAGAGCTTTCTCAGGTACAATGTATTGGAGTAGCCAAGTCTTAAGGTAAGTAGGGCATGAGTGACAATCTGAAGGGCCTCCTAATTCAGAAAAGGCTAGCTCATTAGAGCTGAGCAAAGGCCCCCTTCCCTTGACTACAACCGCCAGTTGTTTAAGCAAGAGTTGTGAGTTGAAAAGGCCTCCAGATGGCATACCACTTCTAAGTATGGAACATCAAAGACTGGATTGAAAATCTTCAGATGCAGGAGATCCTAATTTCCACAGGTACTTTATCTTGGTAAGTTTGTGTTGGTTCCTTTCTATCCAGGCCTTCACATCCTCCATTGGTCAGCCCGAGTTAAATGATACAATTGGGTATCATTAGCATATTGAATATACTGAACTTCAAACATACAAATGACCTCACCTGATAGCTTTATGTAAATGTTAAAGAAGAGGAGAGATGGTGGTAAACCAGAAGAGCGGCCTAGGGCAGGGGTCTGCAACTTTAAACATTCAAAGAGCCATTGGACCAGTTTCCCAGTGAAAAGAAAAACCGGGAGCCACAAAACCTGGGTGGGCATGGCCAACTCAACGTCACTCACTCCCAGTCACATGACACCCCCGAGCCATGCCTACCCAGGTTTTGTGGAGCAAGAAAACGTTACCTACATGATGAGTCTAATGTTCTAATCTTGCTTGATCACTGCTCTTTCTGCTTGTCATAGAAGAATATTTGGGAACTAAATATATAAAATATGTCCCATGGTGGGATTAGGGATCAGGCATTGATAAGAATTTTATATGTTAATGTAAGACTGATTAATAGTGTTCCAAGTTTCTGATGGAGCATGCTATATTCCTACTATTACCAGAGTAAGTTTTTCTTGTTGCAAACTGTTAAGTTGCTTGTGCAGAGCTTAAGCTGTGTTTGTGATCTCTCCAGAGATAACCTCCAGTTGGACTATTTTAAGCAGCATAATTTCCTGTGAAATTGATTTTATCTTGCCAATTTTAAGCACACATGCAGGCCCACTGGAGGTGAGGAACTTTATCTAATCTGCTTGGTACAGTACAGGTATTCTTCAAATGAATTTAGCAAGTACAGCACAGGAGTTCAGCATTAGTCTTCAGAAAAACATACTAGTGGATACATGAATTCCAATTTTTCTAGCCAACTACAATAATTCTACCAGACTGATTTTATTTTTTTAACCTGGCTGGACCTCCTTAGTTTTACAACAGTTGTTTCTGACTGTCCCAGTTTATTACAATTTGTGGAGTTTGTGGAGTTTTAAGCTCATCTCAAGTTCCTGCTGTTGTTCCAACACCCTTGTGGGCATCACATTTCCCTGCTGGAGAGCCAGTTTGTCTTATTCTGCTTCTTGGCTCAAGTCAACCACTAGAAAGCAATTACAATGCAATTTCTAACTATCTTGAGAATCAGCATCTTGTTATTGTAGTTTCCTCTGTGTCTCACTGTATGTGTTGTTTAAAATGTACACATCTCCGGTTTTTCCCAGTACAGCAACATACTAAGTTCATAGTTGTTATGTAAAAGCATCCAGTAGGAATGTTATTGACATGTTATTGTGCTACTATTACAATTCACTGGACTGATGTTCTTTTTGTCTTAACTATCATATCAGTCAGCTAAAGGTGTGAGACAAGGTTCAGGATGTTCTCTAGGAGTTCTTGACTCACAAAGAAATGGCAATGCTGAATGCATTTCATTTTTAGATTGATTTATGAATGGGACAATAATGGGTTGGTTTCTAGTTCCTAGGTAAAGGATTGTAAGATGGAAATCCTAGGTAAAGGATTGTAAGGTATCTGGGCATTTTCATGCAATCAGCTACAAAAAAAGGATACTTTCCTTGCCATAGTAGTCACAGCAGAAGCAGTAGAAGGAAGATATTATAAATAGCACTTAGACTTGTACAGCGCTCCGTAGTTCTTTACAGCACTCTAAGCAGTTTACAAATGTCATCATATTGCTCCCAAATATGATGGGTCCTCATTTGACCGATCTCGGAAGTATGGAAGCCTGAGTCAACCTTGAGCCAGTCAGGATTGAATTTCTGGCAGTGAGCAGTTAGCCTGCAATATTGCATTCTACCTACTGTGCCATCATGGTCCTGAAAAAAGTAAAAGAGTAAACAGCATAAATTCTAGTTCTCTGATAGGCACAGAAGCTAGCTGGTGATTTGACTAGTCATTCTCTCAGCCCTAGAATGAGAGGTCAAAAAAACCATATACTTACTAACCCATCCTGGATGAGTGATGTAACTATGTCTCTGGACCACAGTGAACATGGGATGGTGTAGGGTTTCCTGCCTAAGCAGGGGGTTAGACTAGAAGACCTCCAAGGTCCCTTCCAACTCTGTTATTCTATTTGGAAGGATGTTCCAAAGGCTTCTTTTGTTTAATAATCAAAAACATAGTTGCCTTTTCTTAATTAGATTTGATTAGATAAAATGTTTTTTTTTGTAAGTTTGAGGAGTTGTTATTATCTTGTGGTTGTTATTTTGCAACAGCCAGGTTAACAATTAGGGTATACATGTCTGATGTCCTGTATTTGGACACACATCCTTGAATTTTATGTTAAATAAAGATCTACTCTGGTGCAAACTGGGAGTGACCCAGCCTGGTGGGAATGATTTTGGTTGGGAAAACAAAGAGAAGTGGGGTATTTTAAAAGGAATGGAGACAATCAGTCTCTGAAATGTTTATATTGTTCTTCCATAGTGTGCCTCTTTCTTCTTACAAGTTTCTTTTTGTTCTATTTCCAATGCTGTTTTGCAATTGGCTGGGCATTTTCTAATGCTACAAGAAAGGTGGTGTTTAATAAAACAAATCTTTCCTCCATCCCAAAATGCATGCTGACTTTTACATGAGCCAGAGAGGAAACTTTGTTATTTTTAAATGAGGTTGTTAAAGGTTTATTTTAAGATACCATAGAGAAAAATGAATTTCTGCTTCTTGAATGTAGGATTCCTGTCTCACACCCTTTTTCCTCTGCCACATATTTGTTTTCTAAATTTGAAATTTTATCTCTAGCTGACAAGCAGAAAGAACTTTAAAATATTAAATTTGTGTAGGAAAAGAGGGAAGGTTAACTTGTTAATGGCTGCTATTATATCTGTTACCAATGGCTAGGAAATAGCACTAGGAAACTAACTCCTCTCCATCTCTGACTACTACTAGCATCCATCTGGATGACAACTGTGTAAAAATGTACAGTATTCTGAGCTAGATGAGATTTTGGCATGATACAGTAGGACTGTTTAACACATTTCACTGCACAGTAGTAAATATTGATACTTCATGATAGATTTGTTTTTAATTCATTTATATTTTAACATAATTTTTGTTTTGACCTAAGCGGAATCTGAAATTATTGATGGAAGTTCAGGAGTTATTGTTTAATGCAGAGTTTATGTTGCTTTGATATATCTGTAATGTACAAGCATTTTGATAATTGCTACCTTAGATCATCTGTATCAGAAACTGTCTTCAGTGTGTGGTTTCAGTGCACTTATTGTGAAAATTACTGTACTGTACAGAAATGGA
The DNA here is from genome assembly GCA_036250565.1 of Sibynophis collaris. NCBI lineage: Eukaryota > Metazoa > Chordata > Lepidosauria > Squamata > Sibynophiidae > Sibynophis > Sibynophis collaris. The sequence continues at coordinate 37,520 of JANHFK010005244.1, read as the reverse complement.
AAATAATCCCACCTCTGTTATAATCTCTTGGAGAGGCTGTGTAACAATTTAAAAACTAATAGTTAATGTTTTTTTTAAAAAAGTAATTGAACAAAAGACTTTTTCAAATTTGAAAGTTCATTGTAAAGCTTATCTAGCATTTATTCCATTCCATTCCAATATATTAAGATGATCTTCATTCAAGTTATATCTTTCCCCTTTCTTCTTAGTTTCAAAGACACACATTTTATTTCATTAGTTCATTCTCTTTGCCATTTACTCCTCTTGCATTCCAAGTTCAGTCTTCCATGTGTCAGGATCATAATCTGATATTGACTTCTGCTGCTTATCATGGCTTTAATCAATCACGTTTTTCACATATTTGTTAGCAAAATGGATTAGATGTTGACTATATTTCCATCCTTAGGTTATTTCTGCACTATTGATAGCATCTTCTGGAGTCATCCAACCATAATTGTGCCAAAATAACCATAATAAAGATAGGACTTACACTACTTCAGCAGCAGCTTGGTAATGTTAGGAAGTCTATCTAAGTCACTAATACGGAAATGACCTTAACTGAACTCATGACACAAGCAGTATTCCTTGCTAACAATAAGGACCATCAGTACCTGACATTTTTTGCAAATTTTGACAAGTATATTCAGAAGCTCAACAAAGCCGAAACAAGCATTTTAGAGTATTTCATCCAGCTAGAATCTTTCTTGCAAGCCAACATATCATTGTTCATATCCCAACTATCAAAATGTATATGCAATGTACACAAGAGGAAAAAAACCCCAATCTCCTGTCTTCACACAACCTTACAGCATGGAAAGACAAAATAAGCACAACAATGAGGCAATGCTTTCAAATGGTTTGTAATTTGGAATTCCTCATTTCTTTTTGGTTTTGTACTAGGTTTATAGTAAGTATATGTCAAGTTAATAGAAAAGCTAATCATGCTTATTCGACAGGATTTTACTAAAAATTCTGTTATAATTATTTGACATTCTGCTCATTAAATTTAGTGGCACAATCTTGAAGGGCTTTCAAGAACTTCACAAAAAACACGATTATTATTAAAATGGATTGAAATAAGTTCCTGGAAAATTATTCCTTTGATTTTGTTTAGATGCTAAAGTAGCAAATTTGGAACATGCCTCAGCATACTTCCAGTAATAAATAAGCAAGCATGCAGGCTGTGAAGTAAAATCTTTTCCCCTCATTAGTCATGTTTAATGTCACCCAAGCAGAAATGGGAAATGCAGATCAAATGATTTGTACCCAAATCAACTTGAATGACACTGAATACAAGTGCCTTCTTGGGACATTTTTTTTTTTTGCACTCTGGTGATAAAAGTAGATATTTGTTCATCTATGGGGGATTAAATAAATTAATTTTAAAAGTCACTTGTGCTTGAGATCATAAAAGCCTTAAATAGGGACTGTGAAGCATGGAAACTCTTCTATGCTTAAAAGTTCCCATCTATGACCTTCTCAAGCCGGAGAACATTAAGGAGACAGTGGGATATGCACAAAGGTGTCCTGAACAGGAACATTAAGCATGAATCACCACTGTTTCCTCTTGTCTTTCTTCCAACTCTTATGAGTGATGATCTTGTGACAAACCGCTTAATCTTGAGCTGTTTATTCAAAGAATGCAAGGAAGACAATGAAGTTGACACATTACCATTAGCCTATCTTTTACTGTCGATAGGACTGAAAATGAAAAGAATGGCTGTATTTCTTGGAATAAACTTATTGCATTCAGTATGGTGGTTGCGCTCCAATGGGATTTTGTAACTACATCTTTAGATGAACTCAGATTTCTTCAACAAATTCTAGACAATGACAACATACAGTATTCTTATTGCCTTCCACATTATTTTCATGAACATGTAAAAAATGCCAGCACACACATAACACACAGAACTAAGGAGTGATGTGAAGAAGCAGTTCTTTGGAACAAGGAAAGGGGCCAATACAGAATTTCCTGAAAACTCCTAAAAGCCATGTAGCTTCTTCATGGGCCTGAGGTGGGGTATGAAAACTGCTGCCTCGTAGGAATGGATGCTGCCCCCCCCCCGCCTTGTGTTCTGCCTAGTTCTTATTTGTGCGTCCCTAAAAGTTCAGTTGCTTCTGGCAACTGAGTGGACTCACCCTTGCAGTTTTCTTGCCATGATTTTTCAGAAGTTGTATGCCATTGCCTCCAGCTTTTTTGATTTATACAGTCACCCATCTCACATACATGACTCTGGGCAGCTTATCATAGAATGATTTATATATGAACCAAGTTTGTTGTTCCATTTATTCAAACCCAGATTTATTCTTGGAACTTCTTATCAATTAGAGAAATGGGAGGAGCTTTGTGCAAAAAGTACAATTTAGATTTTACAGCACTGCCAGTACTATTCCCCTCCATTCCCTTGAATATAAAATTGAAAAAAGTCACAATTCTTTGCTGCCATTTAGTGGTCACCTGGGTTTTTGAAAACCTGATATGGCCATGATGGCGAACCTATGGCATACATAACCATAGTGGCACGTGAAGCCATGTCGCCCGGCACACACAGCGTTGCCTGTTTGTCTTCCAAGTTTTTGGCGCGCCTGCGCGCATGACGATCAGCTGTTCTTCGGGTGTGCGGCAGTGCAGAAATCCGGTGTGTGCGTGTGTGCCGGCCAGCTGATTGTCAGGTGCACATACATGCTAGAACCTGGAAGTTCAGATTTTCTGGAGCGCGTCCCTGACAAACATGTGCGCAACATTTCCGTGTGACCTTTTCAGCACTTAGTGCTGAAAAGATTCGCCATCACTGTGATATGGTAACCCAAGCCAACTATAATGTGGCTTATTTGGTTTTAGCTTAGCACAAAGTATGAATCAAATAACTGTGGTTTTTAGATCAACGTTTTTAGCTTGGTATTATATGAAGACAGCCAAATGTGACCCCTGTAATAAATTAATATTGCATCATGGCTTAGTGTGATGTGTGAACAGTTAGCACCATTTTCTTTTCCATTAACACTGCCTCTTTGTTTGCAACAAGTGGTCTCTGTTCTTAACATATATGCTGGGCCAATTGAAGCTTTGTTTTGTTGCAAACATTTAATTGTTCACTTTCTGCCTCTCGTACACATATTAAAAGCAGATAGGTTTGTCTATAAAGGGAAAAGTTAAGCTACTTCCCTGAGTAGATGTCATCATTAGTAAAAGTCATCTAGATGTGTCCATGAAGGGAAGGTTGGGGAAAGTATCTGTTGTTACAGAAATTTTCATTTCTCTCTATAATACACCTGATATTAATCAATACCCTATCTCTCAACTACCTAAAGCCTATGCATGCTTACTCTGCAGTAAGGCTACTCTCTTTCAGTGGGATTTACTCCTAATAGATACACATGATTGCAAGCAGACAGCTAGATCATTGTTTAATAGACTGGTAGTAAAATTTCTACATTAACAAAATGTATATTTAAACAACAAAATATAGGAGCAAAAAATCATGGCAACGGTCCAGTGCTTTTCTTCTTTAAAGGTGCCACTACCTGTTGCTTGATATAACCAAAGGGAAAATTATTTAATAGATGGAAATAATGCTACCTACATTGAATTCATTTGTTCTTACATGAAAATATAAATAAAATGAAACATCGTTTATTATCTGCCCTACCTCTTTTTCTGCTCTTTTGAAGTATAACCACTGGCCTGCCATTTAAAGACACAGTGCAATCAGTGCTAAACCAAATACACCACAGTGACTGACTATATAATACATTAAGCCACAACCTAGCCAATTTGGTTTTAGTTTAGTGTGTTGTGCAAATTAGCCAATGTATATCTTCCGTAGCTCATTGTGCTGCTGGAACTCAAAAGAAAAAAAAAACAAGACTAGACACCCAGTGGTGTTTATATGCCCAATAAGACCTGGAAGAGCAGGCTAACTTCCAACACCTCAGGACTGAGGCCATTAGGGTCCACAGAAGCAGTTTTCTGTTGCCATTTCTCTTCTCTGGAGCAGTTTACCCACCCACTCCAAAAGTCCCAAACTTTGCTAGGATCTTTAAATGACTCCGTTTGATGTCCTTCAGCAATCATCATTGCCCATGTTGGTTGGTGATTTTTCTGGAAGACTATGTGTGTATATGTATTCCAATAGAAAATAATGTTTGAGCTGCACCACCTGCAAGTCCAGAATACCAATGACAAAAGGGCAGTAATCTTAATATTATAGCAACAATAGCAAAATACATAAAACTTGAGATATTTGATAACAATCGTTCATTTGGATTGGTCTCTCCAGGTGACAAATGCCCAGAGTGATTGTTATCCAATATCTCAGGGCTAAGAGTCATTCAAGTATACTGTGTGAATGCAGCCAGAAAAACCTGAAGTAACTACGAGCCTTTCACAGTAGCTCTAATCAGCAGTGGCTGCTGCCGCCACTGCCACACTTTGCCCAACAGAAAAGCCGGCGCAGTGTGTAAATGCCCAGAGACGGGGTGCAACTCACACGACCTTTTGTCTACACCTTGACATTTGGCAGGTGCTCTCGCCTTCCCATTCTTTAAGTCGCCTAAGAAAAGAAGAAAACGAGATAAAAGCACCAGGCCCGCGGGAAGGAGGGAGGGGGGGGCGTGACCCTCTCTATATGGGTGGAGAGTCGTATCGTTTTAAGAAGATAATCCCGCCTTTTACAACCCCCACCCACCCGCGCTTTAATATAGTTTTAAATGAGCAAAAGGGGGGGGGGGGGGAGAGAGAGAGAAGAAGAGCTAATTGGCGCGTGCTGATATATTCCTCTCATTTTGTTGCTTGTGTGAAAAAGCAAAACCCCCGAGGTCGTTTTCCGGCCTTCCGCCTGGGATCTTTTGTCTTCCTCTTCCAGGGTCCACAGGCGCCCCTGAGGTCGGCCGCGTCGCTCCTGGGGCTCCACGGCGAGTTTAATGGTTGATCCAACGCCGAGCTCTGCCATCCCGACGAGGTGGAAAGCGCTAGCTCGAGAAAGAGAGAGCGAAGCAAATCTATCTTGCTTTCGTTTCACGCCGAGGCCGTGTCGAGCGGGGCAGCCAAGAGCCTTTTCCCCCAGCGTGCCATTGGCTCTGTCGCAGGAGAGCTCGGCGGGGGCTTCTCGCTTCCCGAGCCGTGAAAAAAACTCGTCGTCCTCCCTCTCTTTCCCTCCAGCCGTTACTGGCCCAGTTCTGGGGCGAAAAAGGGGTTCAACCCGCCCGGCTCGGACCAAGGGCTCCGTTTTTAGGGAAAGAGAGCCGTGTGGGTCGGGGGGCCCCGTTTTGGAAGTAAAAGCTCCGCAAGAGAAGGGGAAAGGCGCGCTTTGGGTTCCGGCCTCCGAGCCTTCCCTGAGGAAGCCCTCCTCGTTCTCATTCTTTCCTTCCCTTCCCACTCCCGGCTCCTTGGTTCCTCTCTTCTTCTTTCTCCCCCCCCCCCCCTCCCCTCGCTTCCTTTTACTTGAAGCTCCTTTCAGGATGGG
>JANHFK010005243.1:29234-39980 GCA_036250565.1 Sibynophis collaris | reverse complement strand
CGAAATCATGAATTTAAAAATTATGGCTTAGTTAGCAATATCAGCATACCAACAAAAATCTCTCTGGTTTAATTGCAAAAACTGGTTTAATTCAAACATGACTTAATCTAGGGTTCCTCAACCATTTTGATCCATTAGAAATATAGGAAGCATATTTGGGGCAGTCTCACAAAATGGCTGCCCAACTGAATATGGGCCATTGCAAAAGATTTCTCCTCACCCCCAAAAGAAGAATGAGCAAATCATAATGCTAGAGAATTTTAGTCTCAAAAATGAGGAGACAGAAAAAGGTTCAAGGAAGAATCCCAAACTGAACAATTATCTTAGAAACTAGCAGTTGCTGGAAGGCTAGATCTGAGGCCATAGTAAAAGAGGAAAAAAATCCGCTTTCTTCCTTTGCTGATTTATGGGCACATCTGCCTGGGGGGAGGGACAGAGGTCATTGGGTTGTTCTCCAGAGTTTTTTCCGAAGCAAATTAGTTACCAAAGAAGCAGTGAAAGAAAAGGAAATCAGGGGGATTTATGACAGCAAACAAGGAAATACTGGGCTATTCACTAAAGTGATGTGTTTGTACAGTTTTCCTGCCATGATTTTGTCATATGGGGTTCCACATATACTAAGCAAGAATGTCCACCAGTCCCTTCCAATTTTGAGGACAATCTTTTTCCTTCCCTGCCTGCCTGAAGTCTTCAGAAATTAACAAGAATTCAGGAGGGTTACAATTACACAGGGGCCATTACACACATCCATGCATCTCAGCCATCTTTTCTGCAGCTTGAGCAGGAGGATGGACTAGAAGACCTCCAAGATTCTTTCCAACTCTATTATTCTCAGGGTTGAACATGCCCTGAACTTCCCATCTCACTTCATAGGACTTAATTTCTATCTCCTGTCTTTATCATGGATCTTCTCCAAACCCGTTCAAATCCTCTGAATCCTTCTTAACTGGACAGCACAGTCAAGATGCTGTAAGCAAGGCAGAATAACAGGGAATAAGAATTTCCTGTGGTTTGGAAATTACACTTCTATTGATGTGGAATTGCATTTAGCTCTTTTTTGCAGCCATATCATTACTGCTGATACACAGTTTGCAACCTTCTACATTTCTACCCTTTTTCAAAAGTACCATTACCAAACCAACCCTATTCGGTTCTCGTCCATCTGAATTTCAATACATCTCTTCAACTCACAAACATGGCTTGGCTTGCCTAAGTATTGCCATCTGCTGTTAAATAGTTTGTATATCATAATAAGTTATGGCAGGGTTCCCACAACTTATGGAGGCACAAATGATTACATCTCATTTAGAGATTCATCTAGTTGTGTAAGTCAGCAATGCAATGGTGAACCACCTTGTCCTAACTGAAGGAGCACATTTGATGAAGCAGATCCAGCTGATTCCCAGTCAGTTTCTACTTCCACTCCCAAGTTGTAGTTCCACTGTGTAGTAATTTGTATCCTGACATGGGTACATTCACACAACATCTTTGTAGTAAGGTGAATGTGGTTTCTTTAGTTTTAACTTAGAATATTGTGCAAACTATTGTGACTGCTATACCAGAATGTATGGCTAACCATTATGAACTAGCCTATTTGAAGCTTATTAAACAAACCCTAACTAATAAAGGTGAATATTTGTAGTTCAGGATTGACATGATTGTCAATAATTGTCAAAGAAAACCTGCTTGTTTTCTTGCAAACTAGCATTGCTAGCACTGATGAGGTTATCTAGTTTGGGTAAAAATATCAGCAAGAAAACAAGCAAGCTCAGAGAGCATCAAGGATCCCTCAAATCATAACTAAATACCTGTGAATGTATGAATACAGCAAAGCATTTTTTCTATCTTTCATCAACACCAATGGCAGCTTCTAGTAAAAACAGGGAAACGCTCTGTCTAAATCCCCAGCTAAACTGGCTGGAGAATTCTGAATTCCCCAGCCAGTTGAAGACCACAGGTCTTCAAGTTGCCAAGGTTGGATACCCCTCATCTAAATGATCAGGACATCATATAAAGCAGCTTATATGGTAAAATAGGAAATTCCATTCAGAAACACCTTCATTTATTCTGTATATAAAAATCTTTGAGGAAATTGGAGGGGACGGTACTAAATCCCACAAATGCTAAATGTATAATTTAATATTTGAAGTGATCAGATCTATCAATGTCTTGCATTCAAGAAAGCAAAACCATAGTTTAAGTTCCACAATTACTGGACCCCTGACTTCACTAAAAACAGCACAGGTGGAAAAACACACTAGTAAATATTTTATTTCTGGTCTCTCTGAGACTCTAAATGGACTGGCTGTACAGCCTATAAATTAATTCTTCACCCGAGGTTATCCCAGAAACTACATCTTCAAAATCACACCAAAGCTTCTCCCAGCTCATGTGGGAATTTTTTTAAAAGCAGAGAACAACAAATCTATTCCTTCCACACAGTTAAAAAGATGCCTCTAAATTCAGCACACAAACATCCCAAGCTCTTTGACTGTGTGCTGCTCAAAGAAAAGCAATCTTCAAACACTTTTCACCTCTTTAAGAGAGAATTCCCTCAAAAGTGTCAGGTCATTCACAAAAGTTAACTAAGTAGCACGTCCTTAAGGGATTTTATTATTATTATTTTCATCCCTTCTTATGATGTTTTGGTTGCTTGTCAAGAAACAGTGTAAAAACAGTTTACACCCCAATATTTTTCTCCAACTACTTGGAGAATACAAATCAGCTACTATAACCTGAAGAATGAAGAGGATGAAATGGTTTGTGTTAAAACTTTGTTTTTTTAAATCACATGCTTTGTCTGTCACAAATTCTTATTTCTTTCATTAAAAATAATTTTATGAGTTCTTTTCATGAAATTGGAGATAAATGCCTTTTAAACACAAATTTATTCAACTATTGAATATTCCATCAATTGCAATTGAACATAGGATCATCTGTCTAAAATTAAATGCCCTTGGTCTTTGTGATATAAACATCCATCACATCTGGAATGAATGGCTAACTTCACTCATGAGATGAATACTGAATAAGTTTAAAAGCTCACCTACAATGATCACCAATGAGTTACAAACCACATTGGCTGGATTCATACACAATGCTAGCCTTTGTGCTACCTTCTCCTCCCATCTTTTAATGATAAATTATCATTATTGTTGTTTATTGGTTTATTCCTTTAATGGCTACTGGTTTTAAAGTTTGTAAGCCACCCAGAATTGGCTCTAGATGAGATGAGTGGCACATAAATCCAAGAAATAATACCAAATCAAAGATATCACAATATGACTTAGTGTGGAGTTTGTTGTGCTTTGTTTTTCTGAGATTCTCAGAACAAACACACTGAATCCATGCCTGGCCCAGGACAGGAAGGGTCTGTGAGAAATCGGCAAGCCAACAGTAAGGTGGGGTTGCAAGATGACCAACCCTTCATTTGAATGCAAATGTTTGGGAGTAGCCAGTTATCTTTGACATTAGGCAGATCCTCAGTCCACTGCTAGCCCAGCACCAGGGATCCTATTGTCAAGGATGAGTAGTAAAGAGATCTCCTGAGTCATCTGCAAAACCAGTCTAGGTTTAGGCTTGAAAAAGAGAGAGAGAGAGAGAGAGAGAGAGAGAGAGAGAAGAGGACGTGTGAAATCAGCCGGGGCCCCCTCCCCAAGAAGCAGGATGCCTGGCCAAGAAGAAGTTAGGGGATGAACTTCATCTATGTGAGTTATATTTTGGAAAAAGAAGCCAGGATGTATCCAGGTTCTGTACGATGCAACGGCAGCAACAACCTACCAGCACAAAACTTTCCTTCTGCTACACCTTATGTAGATTACATAGGATACCATCATCCCCAAAGTATGGAGAATCGTGGACAACCTTCAGGGACTTGGGGAACGCCTTATGGGCTGCCTAGGGAGGATTGGGGTGCTTATGGGCCAGGAACCTCCAACACCATAACCTCCACCCAGATCAACAGGTCTTCTCCTGGGCAGGTCTCCTTCTCTTCTGCTGATTACAGTTCCCTGAATCCTGCTGGTTCTGTGACTTTACCTTCTCTGGACACCATGAATTCAGAGGCAAATTCTCCTCCCCTCAGTCAGCGGCACAGCTCCTATGAATGGATGAGGAAAACGGTCCAATCTACTTCAACAGGTATGTTGGCCACCTATATTCTCCCTTCCCCTTCAAGAACTTTCCTCATGCCGGCCACTTTCTGAAGCTAAGGGACAGATTATCCCAAACTGAAAAGGGGTTTTCTCATCTTCTGATGGGGCTCTTGAGTAACAACTTTGATTTAAGGTCTCAGTAATCTGGTTCTCCAAGCAAATGATGTATTCATGATGTATTCATACAAAGGGGCTCCTTTAAGGGGAAGGGTGCATAAGGAAAAATGGGCTGGCAGAGGAAGAAATTGATGTTAAAAAAAGCCCTTCAGCTCCTGATACAAGATGAGGGATAGAATTGCTGTGGCACTGAGTGGGATCTGCTCCTGAAAAGGTTAGGATTTGCATATGTTGTTTATTAATGTTGGGTTGGATTGAGGCTTGAATGCAAACCAGCTAAATAATCCTTCCAGCAGCATCCGATGAAGTGAGCTGCTGCTCACAAATAAATCAGGAAAAAGTGGTAGCAGACTGATTTCGGATTTACTGTAGACCAGCAGTTTTCCTGCTATACACAATACACATTACAATCTTCACCGAAATCCTATTTATTTCAAAGCTTGGGGGGGGGGAGGTCCTTTATGCTCTCTGAGCTTGGTTGGTTTTTTTTGCAGACGTTTCATTACCCAAACTAGGTAGCATTAGCAGCAGTGATGATGTTACTAGTTTGGATAATGAAACATCTGCAAGAAAACAACCAAGCTCAGAGAGCACCAAGGACCCATCTTTTCAACCCTGAGCTACAAATATTCTCCTTTATTTCAGAGCTTCTTCCTCTAAATACCTGTGAATCTGCATCAGCCCTTTGCACTTGAAATCAACCTAGAAGGGTGAACTTTGCACCTTTTAAAACCTATTTGCATAACAGCGGAACCAAACTGGCATTTAAGGGACAATGCTTGCAAGCAATTCCTTGCTCACCTGGGTTCATTTTCAGGGTAACCGTCATTAACATTTCAAATGGATGCTCGGGATAAAAGGGGCTCTTGCTAGACGCCTCTAGGAATGCAGGGATCTAAGAAACAGGAAATACCTTTGATCTCTTGATAGAGTACCTTCCAGAATGTTAATAACAATGGATTTATCAAGTGGGTAGGATAAACATTGCACATGATTTTGTAGAAGGTACCTCAGATAGTCTGGAAAATTGTCTAGTTTGATGCTAAAGTAGAAGAGGTATGAGAAAATTAGTTACATCTGCATTAACACTAATATTACTATATTGAACACTAATAGAATAGACGTCATTCAGAGTTGAGCTGTGGACTTCTTGGTGCTGAGCTTGGTTGCTTGCAGATGTTTCATTAGCCAACTAGTCAGATGTCAAATAATGCCATATTAGTATATTTTAATGAGTTAGTAATAGGTCTCCATAACACTCTACACATCTAGCAGCAATCTTCATATTACATGATATGCTAGATAAGATTTAGTCACAGTTGTAAATACCGACTGTAAACTGTCAACAAATCCAGTCGAATTTGTTGTGTGCCCCAGGCTGTTTGGTGAGTTTATGGTTCAAAGTAGCATGAGAACTACAACACCCTGTTGTTGTTGAATAAGTTTCAGCACAATGTGAGTTTTGTAAATTCACAGATTTTGACTAAATACACTAAATATGACATTTCCTAAGATGCCTTGAACTACAATATCCAGAATTCACAGCTTCCCTCATTTGGAAACTGACTGTAGTATTCTAGAGACAGTTAAAGGAATTTGAATGGGGTGGAAGGGTTAGCAAAGACTGTTTTATTACCTGTGTCTTACTTGGTCTTATCTCTCATCTCTAGTTTTCAATTTGTGTTGAAAATGATCCGCAAAGCTTCCAATCTAGTCATCTTGCTGTAAATCAGAGGTTTGGCAACTTTTAGATGTGTGGATTTGTGGGACTGCACAATTCTGGGACTTGAGCTCCACACATCTTAAAGTTGCTAAGTTTGAAATACACTGTTGTGAAGCAATAAACTATGTCAGGATTATAAACAAAAACTGGCAATTTTCAAGGCAAATTAGTTTCTAACTAGCTCTTTATAAATGAATATTTAAACATATTTCTTGAGAGCTCCTGAATATAGAGGGGGTAAAATACTTACTTGAGGGAACTCCCTGTTTTTAGCAGTAGCTCTCCAGTTTCTCATATATATCAAACAGGGTAAGATGGCAAGATCTGCAGATAAGGAGTAAAACCCTGGCTTGAATTAAATTATCAAAAGATGGCTTATAGAAATCCCTAATACATTTAGCCTATTGATAGGATCATAGATAAATGGGTGAATGGATGGGTGGACAGACAGACAGAGCAACCTCTAGTTCACAGCTTGCCTTTATAACTTTTTTGACTTGGCCTTCTCTGGCGCCTTTCAGACTGCAAATCCCAGAATTCCCAGCCAGTATGGGTTTTATGGTTCTGAGAATTGCATCCAGAGTAGGCTGCCGAAGAACATCTGGATTCATATAATGCTCAGCTAATCTAAAAGAGGGTTGGATAGCTTGTCGTAGCACTTGGGGAACTCAACCTTTCTGTTAGCATCTTGTTTGAATAATTTCCTTGAAGATAAAGATGGTTTGCTTGGCTGCACCCGTATGATGTGAAGAGTGCAGTTGTGTTTTGTTAACCTGGGTTTAGCATGGGGTAAAGCTATAACTCCCATTGGTGGCTGGTGCAGCTGGTGGGCCACATCTTTGAAAGGCACTAGATGGGAGGTCTAACCAAACAAGAATTTATTTCTTGGAGGCCCAACTTTGATGTTGCAGCAGACCAAGAAATGCTTTGAATAAGAATGTTACAAAATCAGAGAGACAGTTGCTACTCCAGACATTTCTGAAATACTGGAAAATGTCCTCCAATGCAGAATGTGGTCCTGTTTCATCATATGAAATCAAAGTAGTCATGCTTAGCCTCACAGCTAATTCTAGTGAAGCTCTTCGTATCTAACCTACCTGGACCCTTCAGGCTCTGCCTTCAGCCACAACAAGTGGGTTCATAACTAGAACATGTCCTTTCCTTTCTCCTAGGATTCTAAGCTCTACCATCTTCATCTGTGGATGTTATGCTTGTTAACCATTGCTGAAGCCCACTTGTCCATCATTCATGAATAGGTAGAATGTTCTTTCCAAAGCCTTCCTGAATGAGCTATTGTGGGAATAAGGTCCAAAAGCTAGACATGGCTTTCTTCAACCCAGCTGCCAAAAAATTGCTTTGACAATTCATCTCAGTCTTAATATACAGAAGAGCAAGGCAAAATTCTTAACACCATTTTATGGACCTAGACTGGGTTTGTTTGTTTTTTAAGTGCTTTTCAGAGAAAACAGGGCTGATTCCATATCTGGGATCCTTTCACTGCTCTTCTCTAAGTGTGCCTCCCTCTCTTCTTTTTGGGCGAGGAAGAATGCACATTTTGACACAACACTGGTTGGATTCATGCATTCTGCTAAGCAGGAATATGGTTTGCTTAATTTGGGGTCTGTGTGTTGCTAAAAAGCTATTGAATAAAAGTTATTCAATAAACCATCATAAAAATACACAATTTTTATGGCAATTCTCATGGGGACCCACAAGGACATTCATAAGGTATTGTTTTGATGGTAATACAGACTTTTCAAGGATGGCAAAAGACCTTGGAAGTAATTTGTTGTTTGGAGATGGACCATAAAGTCCCTTCTATAGTTGTTGCTTACATGGCAGATGGCCAAACTTTGTTGAGTCATTCAGTTGCTTCTGAAGGCTTATTTAGCACCCACAATGCCAGCTGCTCCACTGTGAGGACAGATGTTAGATTCAAAAGTTTCAGGCAGACTTCCACTGAGGTAGGCTGCCATTTACCAAACACTATTGACCTGCCCACAGACAGACTTTTCTTGGAGCAATAAATATTTCGGCAGAGAAACAGTCAAGAAATAGACTGAAATGCCATCACAAATATTAGCTTAGTAGCATCTCTTCTTCTTTCTTTCATCACATTTTGCTATTGGTACTCTCAGGGCCATTTGGGTGGGATCAGTGAGAACCAACTCCTCCCCCCCCCCAAAGAAAGTCCTATCTAAGATACACTTCCATATTTGAAATGATTAGATGAACAATGCAAGGTAGCAAAATACCGTAAATCAGTTATACGTGAGTTCAAGAATTTTTCTAGGCCACTGACTATAATGGACCGAAACAAAGGGGGAGGGGAAGAAGCACTTGAGGGTAAAACAAGAAGTAATGGATGGAAGATTATCAAGGGGAGATCCAACCTAGAACTAAGGAGAAATGTTCCAATAGTGAGAACAATTAATCAGCGGAATGGCTTGCCTTCAAAAGTTGTGGTTGCTGCATCACTGGAAGTTTTTAAGCAAGAGTTTGGACAGTCATTTTTCTGGACTGGTTTAGGCTCTCCTGCTTGACTGGGGGTTGGACTAGAGGACCTCTAGGGTCCCTTCCAAGTCTGCAATTCTCAAGGAGAACAGGCAGCAAGAATGGCAAGGCAGTGAGATAAAATGAGAAGGTTTGCTCACTGTTAATCTGGGGTAAGTGTAGGGTTAGAGTTAGGATAAGTATAGGGCACATTTAGGCAGGCAAAGGTCTTGAGCAATAAAGTCAAGCTTTTCCTCAAATCCTTTGTTTGCTCTCCCCCACCCTCCAATTCATCAGGGGGCCTACAAATTTAAGCAAAAACAACCACAACTTCATGATGCCACCCCATCTTGTTCTGACTTGCCTTTGCATTGTTCCCAGTGACACCTGTTTTCCCCTTGGCTGTTTTTTCTCAGTAGATCCAGGTGCATCCAAAGCTGTAGAAAGGAGGTAAAAGGTTTGCTCTGGAGTAAAGTAACCTGGATTGGTAAAACGAATAAATTCAGTTTTGGTGCAAAGGTCATCCCACATCCATCTTGGACCAGGCATGGAATTGGACAACAAGTAGCTCATTTGGTTATTTACAGGAATAGGCGATGAAGATTTGGCCAACAACAATGTTCAGTACACACCTTACGACCACAATTGAGCTCAAAATTTATATTGTTAAGTGAGACATTTGTTATTTGTGAATTTTGCCCCATTTTATGACTTTTCTTGCCAAATTTGTTAAATGAATCACTGCAATTGTTAAATTAATAACAGTTTTGTTAAGTGAATCTGGCCTCCCTATTGATTTTGCTTATAAGAAGGTCGCAAAAGACACTGTAACTGTCATAAATGTGAATCAGTTGTCTAACATCTGAATGTAAATCATGTGACCATGGGAATGCTGCAATGGTCATAAGTGTGAAAAATGGTCATAAATCACTTTTTTCAGTGCCATTGTAACTTTGAAGGGTCATTAAGTGAACTGTTGTAAATCAAGGACTACCTGTACTTACAGGTAAATCACCCACTAGTATCACTATTCATGGAACATCTGTTTATAATTATGAATATAGTATTTGATTCATTCAAATCAAATCTCTGTTAATAATCTTAGACCAGCATAAAGATAGTCATTCATTTGACTGGCACATTATGGATTAAGAAAATGATGACTGATGGTGGACAAGGTTTCCTATCTAACTGGAGAAATGTGACTTAGGGCTTGGATTATCCTGGGAGGGTAAAACCAATAGGTTTAAGGGTTGACTACAGCTCAGATATGGTTCTATAATCCATTTATATATTTTCATTTCAATGGGAAATTCTATTTTATCCCCATAAGAGTAGGCCTACGAGGTAGGCTCAGCTCAGAGAGACTGCCTCAACATTGCTCACTGAGATCCCGTGCCTGATGGTGGACTTGAACTCTGGCCCAAGACCTGAACCATTATCCCACATTGGAGTATTAAACAAGACTTCTCTGAACTGGTGTCTTCCAGATGTGTTGGACTACAATCCCAGAAACCTCAGTCAGCATTACAGTTCTGTGACTCCTCAGCATTGCAGTCTGACTCTTAGCTGGGGAAGCCTCTGTGAGTCCACTGAAATCTTTCCTACACTGTCACTATATGCAAAGTTGTGCATTCACAGTTTTGGAAGTTTCTCCCAGCGCAGATTAACTCTTCACAAAACAGGCTATAATGCATGAAGAACATTTAAAGGCCTTAGGAGAGAAAGTGGGTACCCAGCTTTTAGCAACAGCACTTTCACAACTTAAATCCCTGTTCTTTGGCCTGCTATCTTCACTTCAGTCATCCAGCACAGATGGTGATTTGATTTCTGTCTATCATAATTCATTCAAAATCTCTGGAACTGGCCAGGTGAACAATATCGAACAGTCTTTGAGTAGGAACCTTTTCTCATATGTGTAACAAAACATCAAGCCTGCCTGGTTCTACTTCAACAAGAACCTTTTCCTGTCTGTGGATTAAGTCACAGCCTTTAAAAGGAGCTTCTAGATTTAGTATGGGTCATAGAATAGACGTAATTAGACAGATGTGATTGGTCTCTTCATTGTCTTAGCTGTTGGTTTAAGAACCTTCAAGCCACCAAATCTGGATATACAAAACACTAAGCCAAACAAAACTTGTGATGTGCAACCCCAGTCATTTAAAATGACAGACAATGAATGGTATTTATTTATTTATTTATTTATTTAATCAAATTTCTATACCGCCCTTCTCCTTTGCAGGACTCAGGGCGGTTTCC
>JANHFK010005242.1:33721-44002 GCA_036250565.1 Sibynophis collaris | reverse complement strand
GAGCTCCAATTAAAATAGCATCCATCTAATGATATACTAAGACCAATGGATGATGTTTGCAAAAAAGAGATAGGAAAGTAAAATAATGTGGGACTATTCAAAATTTCTTATGGCAAAACAGTAACCAATCTTTGTAATAATTCCAAAAAAGTCAACAACTTATGCTGTTAACAAAAAACCAATGCTATAGGATATAAGACCATAGGACCATAGTCATAGCACCTAAGCATTCAAAAATAAAACAAACAATCTAAAAAAAGTATTTTAGATCAATGCTCTGAAATGTCTTTAAATCAAACTTTAGTCTCAATTCTCTGCCTTTTGTAAAATAGAATTCAGATTCAAATTCCATTCAGATGGAAGAAAATTCTAAGAAAAATCTTTTATATATATGTGTAATGAAACATTTTAAACCTCAAAAATCTCCAATAAAAAATTCAAATCAAATTAAAATTGTATTCAGAGCAGAAAAGAAAATATACAGTATCTGCGTAGGTGTTATACGCAGATGCAAGAGACCAAAGCAGTGAGAGATAAGCTTTCACTCTCAGGTCCCCCTTTTACCCCGCCTTTCTCCTGCAGGCTCAGAGAAAAAAAAATGTATAAAACTTTGCAGTTTATTTTCACCCCCCCCCTTCAGCCATCCGCTCAGCCTTCTCTCAACAAAATAATAAATACATTAGTCCACACTCTCCATGTTAGTAAATCATACAAATTTCACACATTCTCCATGGAATTTTACCTCACACACACACACACACACACACATATATACCAATTTCACATAAATACTGTATTAGAGGAGATCATCCTCCCTGGGTCCTATTTTTCCTCCATTATTTGCTTTAGAGAGGTAAGAGGCAATGTTGGAATGTTTTTTACCTCAGATTTTTGCTGCGTAGAGGCGTCCTCGCAGCGTTGTGCGCCATGGCATCACTCGAATTTGGAATAGCCTTTTAAATTTCCAGGCTATTAACAATTACCTGACAAGTTGTAATCAAATCACAGGTAGCTTTAGGGGGTTCATTTAAATATTTCAATATACGCCTCCATTTTTTAGGTGTGATATCCCCTGAAGGGGAATAAGTGGGACATTTTTGCCAAATGAAGTTCAACAATTTGAGATTGAGAACAAAGGTTTGCCATGGTTTATACAAATAAGTTTTGCAGCCTTAACAAGGTCTCCAAGTACTCGGAGGTGCGTAACCTGGCCCTTGGACAACCCTTACCCCATACTCACTAGGTCTGACGACCGCGGAGTGCCTCACTGGCCGTGGTATGGGGGCGTAGAGGCGAACAACCAGATCACGACGTGGTCACCAGTTGTGGCGTTTCTCGCTGCCAAGCGGGCTCACCACGAGGGAAGTCCGTGCATCCCCGCGCCGGACAGAGTGAGAACGAAGACCCAGAGTCAAATTCTCCTCGGGGTGAAATGAGCCTCGAGCTAGCTCGAAGCTAATTCTTTTATTGTGGTTTTGTTAGGGGTGGGTTACATACATCAGAAGGTCTTTGCATGTGATATAGGTTTGACCATACATAATATGACAAGCAGCTATCGGATATACATATATGGCAATTATATTTGCTAGCATAGCTAAGTTCAGGTATTTTTCCTATCATGTCCTGTGTTATCCGGACAGGCTGTGGTTAACATTTCTAAGTATTTATGCGGGTACATTTCTATAGAACTCTCCGTTTTACAGGATGTTTCAGGTACTGAGAAGCATGGAAACATATTGTGGTTGGAACAGGATATATAAAATTACACGTGTAATAGTTTCTGTCAGAGGATGTGGTTATCTCACTTAGCAGCTTTTTGTAGCTGTCTGCTTTTCTTCCTAGACTCTGATACATAGAACTGGCTTTTTCGGCCTAGTCCACTACAGAAGCCTGGACCAGAATTTTCCTACATATGCTTCTCCCACTTCCATCTCTGACTAGTCGTAAGTGCTAGCTGCAAAACGAAAAGCTACTTCCAAATGTAAAGATTACATCTAGATTCCTACGTTTGTTTTTACAAAAGGAGATGGAAACCTACAACAAAGGCATGAAAGAGCAGCAAGTAAAGCAAATCACTGAGACTGAAAAAATAGTGGGTGAAGGAAAAGGAAAAGGGAATTCAATGGTGAAGACATACAGGCAGTCCTTGACTTAAGAACAATTCATTGGTTGTTCAAAGTTACAGCTGATTGGTAGCTTACAGTTGCAGTGTCCTGTGATGCTCTTTTGCAACCTTCTGACAAGCAAAGCCAATAGGGAAGCCAGATTCATTTAACTGTGTTACTATAACTTAACAACTTCAGCAGTTCATTTAACTGTAGCAACAAAGATTGTTAAATGGGGCAAAAATCACTTAGTAAGCTTAGACAAAACTCACAAGTGTCTCAATTAGCAACCAAAATGTTAAGCTCAATTGGCATCATACTTGAGGACTATCTGTACACTGATGGAAACTAAGGAAATGAAGTGGCAAGGTATTAGGGGAGGAGAAGGAGGAGGGGAGAGGACAGATTAGAACAGGGGTGTCAAACTCAATTTCATTGAGGGCTGCATCAGGATGTGGTTACCTCAGGTGGCTTGGTGGGTGTGGCCATCTTGACGCCACTCCCAAATTACTGGCATGTTTACTCTTTGCATTGCATAGACCGGGCCGAAGCTATACTGGCCTGATCTTTCCTCTTCATACTGGGTAGACCAGGATGTCCCCGCAGGCCGAATCAGCCCGCAGAACTTGAGTTTGACACTCTGAATTAGAGTGAAAAAAAAGATAAGCCAAGGGAAAGAGCTCATTTAGAATAAGTGGGTCTTAATTGGAGAAAGAACTGCTACTTGCTGAATAAACATAGTTTAATTTCACAGAAAAGGTTCAATTGCTTAACTGAAAAGAAATAGGAAGCAAATCTATTGCCTTTTATCCATTGCTATCCTTACTTGAGTATAAACAGTTCCTTCTTTTACCTATAAGCAGATTGTGGTTGCTTTGAAACTTTTTTTCAAAAGAAGATTAGTACTTTCTTTGTCAAGTAGTATGTCTCCAGTTACTATGAGGGTTGTATATCTGAAACAGCACACACAAATATTTGCCAATGTAGCAAGACAATTTTGAGTGACTGTCATAGGTGGCTATATTGCTGATGAATCAAATGGTATTAGATATTTTCTACCAACACCATAATATTGTGTTCCTTCCTGCTATATGCTAAATCAAGTTCAATTCTAACATTAAGCCACATTCATGTAATGCTAGATGATGGGTAAAGTAGCCAGTTGTTTTTTTGATTAGTTATCATTTTGGATGATATCTTAGCCAATTTTGCCAGCAATTACATATTAAGTAATTTAATTGTTTTAAAGTTGGGTTTTTTAAAGCTTATATATATTTATATATATATATAAATATACAGCAATTATATATTAAGGTTTTTTTTTAAATGATTGTTTTTTTTAAGCTTATGTTCTCTTGTATTTCTTAATTTTATTTCAGTATTTTACGCAATACTTTTTTTCAGATAATAGGTAAGGATTTTAAGGGTTTATTTTAATTTACATTTATATTTTTCAGGCTATCCCATTATATATAGATACATAATCTTCGTAATATTTAAAGAAAACAGAAAGTCTGATTTCTTTCACTTACTTTAGAGAGGATTTGATATACTATAATAATGAAATTTGATATCTAATCCTATGAAAACTGAACACATAAAATACAATTGATTACAGCATGAATGCAGGCCATAACTTCCTATTAAATTCTCTTCAGATCATAATGGTATCTATCCCAGAATACTATGAAGGCAAGAATGTCCTCCTCACTGGTGCTACCGGTTTCATGGGAAAAGTTCTTCTAGAAAAGCTACTACGATCCTGTCCAAAGATAAAGGCAATATACCTTTTGGTGAGATATAAATCAGGAAAGACATCTCAAGAAAGAGTAGAAGAAATGATAAACTGCAAGGTATGATTTCAGAAGACATGTTTAGTAAAAATGTTTAGATTTTTGAAGTGTGTTTTGACTAAAAATGAGAGAATACATATGTTGGAGTAATGTTTTACTACATGACTATATAGTAACATTTTTATCATTAACATAAATCTACAGAAGGTTGAGTTTATTTAGAGGTTATCTTGCTTTCTTGCCAAAAACCTTTGTCATTCTTGAATGTCAAACATTTCTTTTTAACCTACTGGTGTCAGACTATGAACACATTCTGGTGGAGGAGACACAATATGCAGGAACAGTGAATTAAAGATTCACTGTTCCTGCACAAAAATCTCCATGAAGATCTGAAAACAAAAGGACATGTCAAAGCTAGAAAGACAGAGGCGGGAGATCAAAGAAGAATAGGTGCCCTGAAAAATGTCAGGAAGTTAAAAGTTCAGAATGAGTTGAACTTGAATGTGAAAACCAATAAAAGACTTATTGTCTTTTGTCTTATATGTTTTCAAATAAATGGAGAAACAATATAAGATGTATTTAGTAGTTATAGCAAAAGAGTAGCACGACAAAGAAAAGATAATGAGGATATGTGATATACCAGGCTAGTAGAGATTAGACAACCATTTGTCTGAAATAGTATAGGGTTTCTGCTTGAGCAGGAGGTTGGACTAGAAGACCTCCATGTCCCTTCCAACTCTGTTATTCTGTTAAATGTAAAATACTGACTGAATAAGTGTGATTTGAACTTGAGAATATAATAGTGTGGATTCCTACTGACTTTATACATAAAATCAGACTTTCAGTAACATTGCATGATAGTGAAGGAACTTGTTGATGGTCTGGTTTGAATTTCTCTCATTTGAGAAGTCTGGTGACTACCAAATGACAGAGAATATGCTTGTCTATCCCCCTCCCTCCACAAAAAAAGAGGAAAAAGGGAAAGAAAGATCCAGGGAATTCAGATCAATCTGACATAATCTGGAAAGATTCTGGAACAGATCATAAAAGCTTGTAAGCGTCTTGAAAATAATAGAGCTATTATAAAAGTCAGCATGAATTTGTCAAAAACAGGTCTTACCAACTAATCTTAACTCATTAGTATAATATATAAATATTATTCATGTAACATACTTTACTTTAGCAAAGGATTTAACCAAGTAAACTACAACATTCTATCAATATAGTTAAATTTGGGCTGGTTAATATATATCTAATGCATTAGGTGGCTTGAAATGATACTAAAATGATGTTTATCAGTGGCTTTTCATTGGTCTAAAATGAATTCAGTGTTACAAGAGTTTGGAGCTAGTAATTTTCAAATTTGTTATGAATGATTTGAATCTACCCCCAATTAAAGGATTACAGGATTATAAAAAGGGAGTTATGAATGATTTAAGTGAAAAAGTGGAAAAACCTTTTGTAAAATTTGCCAACGGTACTAAATTTTATATTTCTATATTCAACAAAATTTGAAGTGATCTTAATAGGATATTAGAGAATTTAACTGAAAATTCAATTTCTACTCTCCTTTAGAGGAGATGGTGATATGCAAATCAAATAAATACATATAATTGATTTAGTTAATTTAGACACCATCCAATTTCAAACAACTGGGTGGCTTACAGTATAACAGAAAAAATACACTACAATACAGTTCAAAAACAAACCAGCAAAAGACAAATAAAAAAGCAAATAAAAACCAAGAAGATGAATCCAGCTACAAAATTCACAAAGAGATCCAACCATCTTAGACCAAGGCCTGAAAAAGATTATCAAGGTCCTCCAGAATCAGGATGGAAGCCACCCACTTTTCAAGGCAGCTTCATTCCAGAGAGCAAGTGCTGCAGCAGGGAAAGTATATATCTTGTATCTCAAAAGATGAGATACATAGATCCAACCACTGGTTCAAACTCATCCCAGATCACACAGTAAGACTACATCCCTGCAGGGAGATAGGGCCCATTTGACACCAGCTAACCAGAAGGCAATGGACTGATTGTAATATTCTCTACCATCCGATCATGTTGCAATTGCTGTGAGACAAAAAACAGATCCAGTGTCCAGATGCTGGTATGTGTCAGACCATTGATGACTTGGGACAGTTCCATGGTTGCTATGGAGGCCACAAACTCCTGCGCTGCTCCAGATTAAATGTCATCAGGTGGCAAATTGAAATCCCTGAATACCAACAACCTTTGCAACTCTATTGACAGCCCAGCAAAAGAATTTAGCAGTGCAATGGTGATGCTGCTGAGCAACTGGGAGGGTGGTACCTTAGCAACCATCTCAACTCTTCCCTAGAGTTCAACTTCAGCCAGAACACCTCAACATATGGTTAACTACAGAGTAGAGCCTCTAAGACAGGGATGTCAAACTCCCGGCCTGCAGACCAGATGCGTCATGCGCTGACCACACCCACACCCAGTTTAGCAAATGGGAAAAAAATCCCAATATGTCATGTGACACTGCCATGATGACATGAGTTTGACACCCCTCTTCTAAGACCTAAGACATAAAGACTTATGAATGACTAAAGCCACATCTCCTCTCCCCTTCCCCTTTGATGTCAGCTGATGCTAAACCTGAATTCAGGCAGTTCCAAATGGGGCCAGTTAAGTTTTAGTGAGACACACCAGGCCAATGTCCTCATCCATGGTAAAATCATGAATGAGAAAGGCTTTATTACATATTGCCCTGATCTTCAAAAGCAGCAGCTAAAGCCTAAGACCACCAAGCATTTGATAGGCCAAGTACTGAAGATACAAAATGAGGTTTGACACCAGGACCATCCACTTTTAAAAAGCTCTTGGTGTTTTTGAGTGCAGCCTGCCTCTGAGTTCCTACTATACTTCCATTTGCCCTTAGCTCTCCCATCTTTCACTTGTTTCTCCCAGGCTAGATACATAATATCATACTGACTGATCCTACATGCACTGAACTCATGGTCCCCAATAAGCTAACTGGCCCCACTACTCTTGGCTACACACTCCCAAGCACTCAATAGCAACTGCGGACAGGCCCCTGCAGTGAAAGAGTCATTTTCCCATCCCACTAAAATGGGAGAGATGTCACTGCTAGAGATAAAGAAAGGTAGGGAAACCATATCCCCCGGAGTTCTAAGAAAAGCCCCAGTGGTGCAGATTTCAAGCTAATCTAGGGAGCTAAAAAGCAGGGCCATCAACATCCCCCAAGTTGTAAGCTGGGTCCCCAAGACCAATATAGCATATATATAGTAATATAACACCAAGTGCTCCTTGCTTTCCCCAACAGCCTGTAGCTCCTTCCTAGGTCCTGGATGACAAGGGGAGGGCCAGAATGCAGATGAAATAAACCTGTGTCAGCAAAATTGCTGGCAGTTGGGTGGCATATAAATGTTACAAATTGTTATTATTAATTTAATTCAATGCTGTAACTGATTTATGGGTTAAAGCTAGGCAAACGCATCCCATGGCTTCCACCTACTCATCTAGTTAGTTCTATAAGTCTAGCAAAACCTAAAGCTATAGACTTGTTCTTGCAGGGGAATAACACCCTCTCAAGAGATACTATTGGAGAAACTTTGATAGGCAAATAGGAATTCTAACTAGCTTTCATTCAACTTCAACTTGATTTGCTCCATCCAAAGCCTTACAGCTTCGAGACATAGTAGCAAGATGTTGATGATCCATATTGCCATCATCGGTGTTATGTATGACATCAGTATATTAATGATTCTATATGTAATTACGATTGGAATTATGAATGTTACATAGTCTATCTTTCTGAAATGCACATGAAATGTACATGTAAAAACTCTTGGGAATGTGGAATATGTTGCTTAAACCTAAGTAACATGCTCATCATTATTTTTGTCCTGCTTCTTTTTAATAGCTTTTTGATAGATTGCGAGATGAGCAACCAGAATTTAAACAGAAAATTGTTCCAGTTGCTAGTGATCTTACAGAAGTGGAAATGGCCCTTAGTGAAGAAGACAAGAAGAATATTCTAAATTACGTTAATATTATATTTCATTGTGCTGCTACTGTAAGATTCAATGAAATCCTACGGTAAGTACGTTTTAATTAAAACCAATACTGTTTCTAATATTTTGGTGTAATCTCTTGATTTTGTAAACTTAAAGAGAAAAAAATTTATTACTTTGTGAAGCCTTAATGTCTTGGCCCAGAATAAAAATGAATGTATTAATTTGTATTTATTACATTGGCAGTCTTCACTTAGCAATCACAGTTGGGACCAGCAATTCCATCACTAAGACATGGAAAATGAAAAATCACACCATATCTGACTTAATGATGCAGTTCCTCTGGCCATAGAATGCTGCAACCATTGTAAATGCATGTTGATTGCCAAGCATCTGAATTGCAATCATGTGATCAGTGAGCTGCAATAGCCAAACTTTGAGGAACAATTATAAGTCTCCTTTTTCAGCACTGTCATAATTTTAAATGGTTGCTAAGTGGGGACTACCTGTTTTCTACTGTTTTCTAACACTTAAAAAATACAGTACGTGCTTAATTGGCAATTGTTGCTTCACTTACTGACCCACATAAAGAGTATGACAATTTCTATTTGGAAATTTAAGTGTGTCTCAGAAAAAATGTTTAAATTTGTTATTTGCATGCTTTGTTTTTGCACTAGGCATTTTCTTTCCATGGCTGTTATTCATGGCACAAAGACTTGAGCTCTTATGCTTTTTTCTTTTACTTCAACAGGGATGCTGTTCAACTCAATGTAATTGCAACACAACAGCTTCTCCTCTTGGCTCAGAAAATAAAGAATCTAGATGTGTTTGTCCATGTTTCAACAGCATTTGCATACTGCAATCGAAAACATATTGAGGAAGTTGTTTATCCACCTCCTGTTGATCCTAAGAAATTAATAGATTCCTTAGAGTATGTATTCTTTAATATTTTTCCTCTTCTATTGTTTCTTTTGATAATAACAGGAGATGATGATGATTAAGAGTTGGGATTTAATTTACGATCATTTTTGGTTTGAATTAACTCTGGATAAAGTTGTTTGGTACTTTCACTAATATTTTACAATGAACTTGCATATTTAGATATAAGGGGTTAGATCCTAGCTACAAGATGTTATTTTGGGTTTAAAGCACTTTTGATCCAGCAGTTCATTTCTGCAGGTGGAAAGGCAAAATATAATTTTTGTAGATGTTCCCTTTCAAACCTTATGCGCATATCTTTGACTAACAACCATTTGTTTAATGGCTATTCAGAGTAACCATGGCCCTGAAAAAAGTGATTTATGACCATTCAACTTCTCCACAGTCATGTGAGCAAAATTTGGGCACTTGTTTACAGTGTTCTGGGATCATGTGATCATCATTTGCAACTTTCCCTCCTAGCTTCTGACAAGCAGAGTCAGTGGGTGAAGCAACATTTGCTTAATGACTGCATGGTTCATCTAAGAACTATAGTGATTTGCTTAACAACCATGGCAAAGAAGATAAAATCAGAAGAAATTCACTTAACAACCACCTTGCTTAGCAATGGAAATGTATTTATTAATTAATAAATGAGGGGCTGCACAATTATGTTAATAAGTTGAGGACTACTATACCCTCTGAAAGTCTGCTCCAGTATATTTGTATGAAAGACAAAACTGCTGCTTGAAATTGCAGAGGGAGGAGAAGATTTTTCTTTTCTGCTTGTCTAAAGTGAAATTCTGGATCAAAGCTTGTTTTTCTTGTTTTCGGTTAGAATTTTTGGTGATAAATTGCATTATAATCGTTAATAAATACACTCGTCTTGAGGTGTGATAACTTTTCAGTTAGAATGAATGAGCTCTGTGCTTTTAAATTAGGAGGGTCTTAATGAAATTAAGCTTTTCAGTTGTTTCTTTTAGTATGACCTTTCCCCTAGCCCCACTCGCTATACTCTAAGACTGAAGTTCAGGCATACCTTCATTGTTCGTGATAATTTTGTGGCTTATTGAAATAAATGGAATTGAGTTAACATGATTAGATTTTCAGGTTGGTTTCAGTAGATTTGACGAATACCTAAGGCTGCAAATCTCTGTATTTAAGAGTAAGCTTGTGTTGTAAATTTCATCAGACTTTACTTTGAATAGAATTTTTAGAATTGTACTCTTAATACAGATTCAGTCCATATTAATGATTTAAACAGTGGTATAAGAAATTAGGTTTTTGTTCCATAATATTATTATTAATTGCAGCTACCAATTTACTTTTTTGATACTAATTTTCATCATAGTAAAATGAAACTAAAAACCAATGCCTCAAAAATGACTATTAAATTTAAAACAGCATGATTAAATCTCTTATAAGAAAATATGTCCTTTTAAATTGATTTTCTAATGTAGAG
>JANHFK010005242.1:12682-28863 GCA_036250565.1 Sibynophis collaris | reverse complement strand
CCACATGGTCACGTGATTTATAATCATATGCTTGACAAATAGTTCATATTTATGAAGGTTGCAGTGCCCCGGGGACATGTGATCATATTTTGTGAGCATCTGACAAGCAAAATTAATGGGGGAGCCAGATTCACTTAATAACCGGGTTACCAATTTAACAACTGCAGTAATTCACTTAACAAATCTGGCAAGAAAAGTTGTAAAATGGGGCAAAACTCACTTAGCAACATAAATTCTGGGCTCAATTGTGGTCGTAAGTTGAGGACTACCTGTATTTTAAACTATTCTTGATTGAATAAAACACTTTTGGAATGGAAAAAAGTTAGTATTTGATAGCAATAGTTCTTAGACCTATATACCGCTTCATAGTGCTTTTTACAGCCCTCTCTAAGAGTAAGCATATTGCCCCCAACAATCTGGGTCCTCATTTTACCGACTTCGGAAGGATGGAAGGCCGAGTCAACCTTGAACCAGTGAGATTTGAACTGCCGAACTTTAGCTAGCAGTCAGCTGATGAGTACTGCACTCTAACCACTGCGCCATCTTGGCTCTTGATCAGTATTATACCAGTGTGGGTGAATCACATAGCTGCATGTTTAGTAGGAAATACAAGATTACACAAGCTTTATTTGCCTGTGTACATATTGCAATTTTACAGGTATAGTAACAATAGCTTTAAGAGTATATAAAGCTAAGCCAATTTGCATATTGTATAAAAGTCACAGAACTTTATTTTTCTGATACAAATGCACTAATACAGACCAATTCTTGGAACAGTGTTTACATATCTGTGGCTTTACTTAGCATTTGAATTATGATATATGGCTATATAGCATTTCTGATTAGGACATATTTATTACAAAACAATATTAAAGACTCCATTGATTGATTTTGTATTTCCCAGAAGTCATTTGAAACTTAAGTAATTTTCTAACCTAGGCATTAGCCTAGAGCAGGGGTTCCCAACCTTTTTTATACCCCGCACCCTAGAACCTTCTAATATATTTATATTATATTTCATTTACAAAAGTAAATAATTATATGCATAAAATTATGCATATACACTATAATTTTGAAATTTCTAAACCCAAGTTTTTGCACCTCCTGGAATATCTTCTAGCACCCTCGTTTGGGAACCCCTGGTTTAGAGATAATCTTTCCCATTTACAATTCTTTGGTTAGATTTTATGGGTGGTAAAAGAGAAGCTTGTATTTTTTTTTCCAATTGATTTATTTCCTTAGGAAAAAAATTGGCTGACTTTACTAATCATCCTTAAAGAATTTATTTTATGTAGTGAGTTTGTTAAATTTTACTTGAATTTATTACTTAGTATATCTTAATTTTGAAATATTGCTTTAATGTAATATGCTTGGGTCTTGTATGATTATGTAAACTATAGGACGTTAAGCCAAGAAACACTGTTCTCATTTATTCACAGATTTAATAAGTAAAAAAGAGAAAAGGGGGGAAAAGTTAAAAAGTAACGCTTAAGTATGCAAACAAGTCCAATGAGAAAGTTTTGTAATTTTACAGTTTAATTGAATAAAATGCTTTAACTTTGTTAGTTAATGAAGTATGTGTAGGAAATAATGTGGTTTAAATCAGTACTATCTGTTATGATGTCCATGGAAGTCCAGTACATTTACATGGTTATTATCAAAGCTGTTACACAACTTTTCTTTCTTAGAATACCATGTAATATCCACTTTCAAGAGGAATCCTCTCGAACAGGCCTTCAGACGGCCCAATGTAAATCTAACATCCAATCACCTTTTATATCATTACTGGATTGCTGTAAGCCATAAGGCCCCAGCATTCCTGTATGATATCTACCTCAGGATTACAGGAAGAAACCCAAGGTAATGGTGACTAGCTCTGCTTTGTGTTCCTCTGGCTATTTACAACCCATGCTTACACAATTAACACCTTTTTTTCTTTTTCGTAATGGTGGTTGAATGGAATGTTAAATCCATAGAAGTGTTCGAATCCAAGTCTGCTGTTTTCCGGCAACAGTGAAAATGGTGTAGTATGGAGTAGTTAACCCATTAAGATGTCTAGAGATAATTGGATTTATTCTGTGAACAAGAGCTACTCAGAACATTTTGACCCTTATTTTTCCTACAGAATGTTACCTAAATTTGATATTCAAGAGGAATCCTTTAGAACAAGCAATCAGGCGTCCTAATCTTAAAATCCAGTCCAACCCCTTTATTCATCATTATTGGACTACAGTCGGTCACATACTTCCTGCGTTCTTATACGATGTTGTTCTCAGGTTGACAGGTCAGAAACCGTGGTAAGAAAGAAAGGGCTAATTTTTTGCTAAAAATGATGGAAGCTTGGTGGCAGTATAGATCAATGGCATGAGCTTTTTACCTTAGATTTACTAATGGAAGAACCAACAATAACAGTAAAAGAGCTGGATATTTTTGGGCCCTAGTAGCTGGTTGACATTTGCTTTATTTAGAGTCATTGGTCAATGTCACGCAGTTACCACGCTCTTCAAATCATCCTACTCTAGCACTGTTATTGAAAATTATAAGCTAAAATGAATGGGGAGGGGAAGGGGATAGAAGAGATACTAAAACTATGGTACACATAGTTTCTTTAACTAATTTAGATAATTTAGGAGATATTTTATATCACCATCATTTGGCTTATAATTCTTTTGGCTTAGGAATTTTTTTTAGCAGGCAAAATTATACTTTTACTGCTCAAATCTGCATATTTTTTCTCTATCTTAATATTTTAAAATGGCAACTTTTTCAAGCTTTCTTTTGCAGAATTGCTGCTCAAACTGCACAGCCTCCACCCCCAAAAGTCTGAAGGAACAGAAGATATGTCGTTATTATTTCAGTAGTATAGTATTTGGAGACGAGAAGGAAACTATATATCTATATCTGTAAATATAAATACACTTAAACGCACACATACCAAGTCAAAGATTGTAGGTATGTGTATGTGTGCGTGTGTATATACCTATGAGAAAATGAATATGTCTTTAACTTGGGGAACTCTCATCATTTCTCTTACAGCATTAACATAATGTTTCAAGAGTTAGAAATAATTTTAGCAGACACACCTCTTATTTTTTGCCATAACAATTTAGGCAATAGTTTTCATTTGTTCCATGGTATATAGGCAGCAAGCAAAGGCAATTGAATGGGCCTATAATATTTTCCCAAGTCCATAAACAGCAATTTTACAGATTGTTCTCTTTAGAACAACTTTCCCATAAAGGATACTGAGCCCTTGTTAGTACTATTATTGTCATTTTGGCAGTTGTCTCTACATTCCTGAAGAAATTTCTAGACGAGAGAACTTTTTTTCCATTCCCAAAAGCTCCTTTGTCTCTTCCTCTCCCCCCAGAAGCTCTTGTCCCTCTTTCCCTCCCCCCAGTCATTGTGTAATACAACTTTCAGACTTTCAAAAGCACATTTTAATATATTATATTTGAACTCTGTAAAACATGCTTTAGTAGGTGACATCACCTGGATGATGTTGTTTTGGTTTGGAATCAAAGCAGAAGTTAGGCCTGATTGCTTCTTTAATAGGAGACCACCAGGAAATGGCAGGAGCTGCAGGAAGTTGAAAAATAATATGCCGAAAGAATATGTCTGAAAAACTACTTCCACAACTGATAACACGAAAAATATATGAATGTGCCTATATTAAGTTGAGATTATTTTAAATCCTTGACTTTAATTGTGGGAAAAGTGGATTTGGGATTAAAATGATTTTTTTTTAAAAAATGTTTCCTACCAGCGAAACTTGTATTTCCTAAACATGTTTGCATCAAATATATTGCGGTAGCTATATCTGTTAAAAACATACCACCGTGAACTGATAATTTATCCCATGGATTCTGCATACTCTGCCTGCTACAAGAAAATTAGATTCCTATTTAATGGTGAACATATACACTTATAAAATGCTTTGTTTCTGGTCTTGTTTATACTGAAATCCTGCCAAACAAAGTAAAAGTGATTCATTGTAAAAAGTAGGTAGTATCTGTCTTTCAGAATGTCTTTTAGTGTAGAATTAGTTTTTAGTGAGCTGAAATGTAATGGTTTTCTAATAAGATAAAAAGTTTTTATTATTTGAAAATTTGGCACATTTTGGAACTGAGTGCCATGAAATCAGAAAACCAGTTCACTATTATGACATTATTATCATATAACATAATTGATGATCAAATGCTGGTCCTCATGTCTATATTTGTATATTTTAGGAGGAATGAGAAAGTGATTCAAAGTAATCCATTTCCCGCTGAAATGGTTTAATAAAACAGTCTAATGATTTTTAATAATAACAATCTGTAACTCAGGTAGAATATGTACACCCAAGTTAGTTCATAAGATCCAACCATAATTCAAACAGTATCAAAATATGTTTTAAATAGGCCATAACAGGAAAAAATACTTCCTTTGAGATTGTGTTTTAATGTATAGAGATCCAAGGAGACCATTTCTGCTTCTATTATTTATGAAAGAAGCCGAATTAGTTTACCTTAACATTTATTAAAGTAAAATAAAAGGCCAGGGAAACCTTACGAATATATTTTTAATTGCCTGTTAAATATGATGAAAACAATCTGTGGTACTCCCAATGTTGCTTAATTATAATTCTCAGCATCCCAGACAGCCAGGTCAGTACGAAAATATTTGGAATTTCAGCAATATCTGTGACAGGTTCTTGTCTAACTACCCCTCTTAAGAAATCAACAAATTTATGACCACAATACTTTAAAAACTCCCCAGTCCTGTTTAGGAAAGCTATGTTCATGGCTTTTGATTAAATTTAGTTCAAGTGCTTGCTTAATTGTTCACACACACGGCATATTGTGTAATTTTGTCAAGCATTTTCATTTCTTTGCTGGCAAAGAAATCCAGTGTAGTTTTCTATAATGAAAAGTGGGGCTAGATTATTTTTTAGCCTAGCAGTGGTTTCTCCTTTTGGCTATTTGAGGTGGTTATTGTTGACAAAGTTGTATATTATATAAACGAGACAAAATGAGGTTCAATAAGATTTTTTTTTTAAAAAAGTTGAGCATAGAAATGTAGGGAATAGAAAAATCAAAGGCCAGATCCATAACTGTATTAAACTTGCAATATAATTTGTGTGCAGTATAAAATAACTTTATGTTGTAATGCTTTCTGATAGTGGAAAGGAGGGGATTGTAAACAAGAAGTATAATCCATTAAAATTCATATTGTTCTGTGTTCATTGTAAACAATATTTATGAAGAAGTTTCCCTTTAACAAAAATCCTCCAGATATCAAATAACATAGGAAAATATTATTTTGTTTACATTATGTTTTTCTTACCTTTTAGCCACACAAAGTATTTAATAATTAATAATAAAATAGGAAAACGTATAACACAATAAAAAATGGAAACAAAAATAGAATACAGCAGTAAAAATTTGAATAAACCCAGGAAAACCCCCACTTCTTTAATGTACTATATTAAGGACAACAGAGGGTTCTAGTCTTACTTTGGCAAGGAGTTTCAAAGGTTGGAAGCATCCACAGAGAACTTTTTTGTGATTCAACAACTCTTGAGGATCAAAATAAAAGTAATTCTCAATTATTTTAAATCTTAAGCATCTTAAAGAGGAAAAACATTTTGTTCCAAATAACCTGATCCAAAATAATATACTGTAGGGTTTGTAAGTTAATGTCAGTGGCTTCAAGAATAACATGCTATTATAATTAATCTATAAACTGAGTTCAGCAACCTGTATCAGCTGAGATATCAAAATATGATTCTGCTTATAATAATCTTAATGGAATGGAACTAAGATATTAGATGTTATGAATGTTAAATACTACATGAAAGGTCATTGTGACCTGTCTTTAGTTTACAAACTTTTGTAAAGGAACACTAAAGAATTCTGGAATTCTTTTTGAGAATAGCAGTATGGGGAAGTTCAGTCAAGCTGGATTTTTTTCTAATTTTGTTTCTTTAATAAAGATTTTCCATTTTGAGATGTAAAAGGTTGAATATATTCTATGGTGTCTTTCAGTTTTTGCAGGACTGTGATTAAGTTTGACAGATTTGGATATTTTCTGTGTTGTCTAATTATATTACGTAATTCATCTGTCTGACAAAAATAATATATAACAACTCAGACACTAATAATTCCAAAATCTGCAACATGTCGAATATTTATGCAAATGTACAGTGGTTCTTAAGCAGAAAAGGTATGTGAGGAGCATTTCTTGAAGAAAGACTGTTTTTGAGTGTTTTTAGCTCATGAAAATTGTAATACTTAAGTAGAGACAATGATATCTACAAAATATTCTAAAGGTAGGAAATGATTTTGCTGTTAGAATATTTTTTAGAGAAGAGAAATATTTAATGGTTTTACATGAGTAGAACATGAACAGATGCTATTTTGTCTTAAGTCCCTTATGTTATTGCTTGGCAATTATAGCTTAATATGCCTGATGTAATCATTTATTGCCACAAAACACAAATGAATAAATGTTTCATTCTAGCTTTTGTATAAAAGGTATATCTAAATAGGTATCACCTGAGACAGTTTACAAATAAGATAAGAAAATAAGAAAAAGAATGTGCTTATTTGTTTATATAATTTGTATGAATTGATTATGTTTCATCAAATTGATACCAATTTTTAACAATTACATATATTTTCTCCATGACAAACTGTCCCTAACCTGGTCCTAAAAGGATTGGTAATATTTACAATGGAGTGATAATATTTAGGAAAGTGCTTTACTAAATAAATAGAAGAAGCTAGATAGAATATTATAAACTAAAATCCCAACTATCCAGAGAGCAGGCAATAAAATGAAACCAAACTAACCTCTAAAAATAAATGGTGCCAGTGTTGAAAGAGAGGTCTTGATCAGATTTGAAAAGTGAAATGTTATCAAGGAAAGAAAGTATAAAAATCATGCATGTATGTATATGTATATATGAGGAGTTTAACCTGAGACATCAGGCAACATTTATTTTGAGAAACAATCTAGGATGCCTCTTAGTGTCCTTTCCAAAAACTTAGTTATATTTGCCTCAGGAATTTTATATCATTAAGGACACCTGCTTATAATAAGTTTGGTTGAGCTAGATGTTATGCTTATAAATGTTTGAAAATAATACTTTATAACAGGGGTCATCAACCCCAGGCTGTGGACTGGCACCAGTCCATGGCCTACTAGGAACCAAGCTGCGCAAGCAGCAGGCGAGCAAGCGATGCTTCATCTGTGCATGCGCGGGATCTAGGCTGCACATGAAACCATTCTCCCACATATCCCCAGACCATAGAAGACAATTTTCCTAACAAAACCTATTCCTGGTGCCAGAAAGGTTGGGGACAGCTTGTTTATATCATAGATCATATGTATAATTTCTCTTAATATAGCCCAGAAGCTGTTAAGATCCTTTGGTAAATAATCTTAAAAATTAGAAAACTATAATATATAGTTTCACTATTCTGAATTATTTTTACAGAAGATTGTTATTCATATTTCAGATGTATGTCTTCCTTTTAATAAATGCACATTATTATTTTCTATAGAATTGCATTTGGCTATCCTCAATATAAGCAAGTTACCATAACTGAATAAAAGAAATATGTCTTTCTTAAGCAACTTTTTTTTAATGGTGACTTTTCTTTTTGTCCTTCACTTTTCTATCTTCCTGATGATCAGTGCTTTCTATTATAAGGTTCATCTTGATATGGTCAGGGTCAGAATAGCTGTCAAATAAGGTTCTAGGGGTTTATATTGCTGGTTGTAGCAGTACCAACAAAAAGTGCAAGATAATTATTTTAGAGTTCACTAAATTCAACTTCAGAGATACTAGTATTTTAAAGCTATTTTTCAAGTTGATCCTACTAATAGAATGCACTATATTCAAACAAAATATTTACTGTTGATTGACTTGAGCAATAAACATGAATAGAATATTTCTGCATATTAAATAGTAAACATCTGAACCAGCATGAGGCAAAGCATCATTTATAACCAGGATTCAAAAGAAGATGGTTTTATAAAGAAATATTTCTTCCATGACCTTTTCAATTTCTAAATTCATGGGTAAAGGAGTATCTCCATGCAAAACTTATTAGAATTATTTGTGAATTATACTGTGCGGTTGATTAGAGTTGTGCAGAGCTTCAAATTCAAAGGTTAAAGATAATTTGAAGTGCATTGTCGTCATTTCCAAAAGGCACTGATTTAAAGGAGCTCAATTGATATTACGCATTCCCTTCATATCTGTACAGCCCTAATTTTTAGATAGATTGTGGTGTTCATAGTACTACCCAAGAAAAGGACCTCAGCCTTTCAAAAAACAAGTGTTTAACATGCTATGCAGAAATACTCTGTTTTTGAAAATTCTTCTTCAAGTTTTAATGGTGTAATGGGCAAACTGAAGGATCCTGTGGAGGAACCTTCCTTCTAAATGTTGAGTCATATTTAAGTTGTGAATGTAATTTTCTTTAATAACATATTTCCCTGGGCTATAGGATGATGAAAACAATAACACGTCTTCACAAAGCTATGGTGCTATTAGAGTACTTTACAAGTAATTCTTGGGACTGGAACACGGACAATGTCAATATGCTTATGAGCCAGTTGAGTCCTGAAGACAAAAAGGCAAGTTACATTTGTGTTGCTTTGCTTGCTAACTATGTAGTACTTAAGGCATTTCAATTAAGGAACAAAATGAAAATATAAGAAACTAATGAAAAGATAAAGCTGTACCATGATCCCCTTCCATAGTGCCTGGCTTTGATCTACTGTAGTTTTTCTGAAACAACAATAAAATGCCAGATGTATTCAGTATACCCATTTTCATAATAAGTGCAACTAAATACAGATAGATATTTGTATGGGCTGCATTGGAAACCCAGATAAACCTAAATAAAGTTACTATATATATTAGCATATTTTCCATAGAGTAGAAAAAAAGATTTGGTTTTAAAATAAAAACTCATATATACTAAAGTGTTAACATTAAGGGAGGATGGTAGAAACCCATTTAAGAATGATACTTGAGTGGTAAAGAAAACCTTTATGGGTGGGATTTGCCATAATTGGATACTCAAATTGAATGTTGATACGTTTTTGTAACTGTATTAAGAAAAGGGAGAAATAACTTGGTATTATAGGACCTAAACACAAGAACGCTATATAATTACATAGATCCAGTTACATACATAAATAATTCCATTGAACTCTGAATAAACATTTATATGATTTATTTATTACCCTTTCAAATGCATGATATAGCCAGTTTTCACACAGATACCTTTTATTTGATATTGTTTTAAAGGGTTGGGTAGAAAAGACTGTTGATATCAACATGCTTCTTATGTAATTTTGCTTGTGGTTATTACAAGAGATCCAAGAGTCTGAATTTATTTGTGTAGTCAATATTATGGATCATTAATGGAAGTTAATTCTTAGGTTGGGTGGGTAGGTGATGTTTTATTTGTTTTTACTAAGAAACAATGTTTTATCCATTGTATTCCTGATTAGAGTTTAAAACTATATTTTGTTAGTAATAGACACATTGTTTAATTTTTACACCAGGTATTTAATTTTGATGTTCGGCAGTTACATTGGGCAGAGTATATGGAAAATTACTGCATGGGAACAAAGAAGTATGTACTGAATGAAGAAATGTCTGGTCTCCCAGCAGCTCGGAAACACTTAAATAAGTATGTGGACTTGACTTCTTTGTTCCATAAATTAATATGTATTTATGTTAACTATTCTGAATGTAAAATGTTGATGAGCCATGGGGGCAGGGGTTAGAATGCAGTATTGCAGGCCAACTCTGCCCACAGCCAGGAGTTTGATCCTGCTTGGTTAAAGATTGACTCAGCTTTTCATCCTTCCAGATTGGATCCAAATTGTTGGGGGGAATATGCTGACTGTTAACCACCCAGAGAATGCTTTAAAGCACTATGGAGCAGTATATAAGTCTAAGTGCTATTGCTATTAATAGCAGAATCTTCTGGTTTTTATTAGAAGCCAGCTTTTGGCAATACACTTAGAAGGAGAAACTTATCAATGAGCCTATGCTCTATAGCAGTGATGGTTAATCTTTTTGCCGTTGTGTGCCAAACAGCGGGGTGAGTGCAGAGGGTTGCGCGCACACATGCCCACACCCATCATTCAATGCCCCACCCCCCGCATATGTGTGCGCAACCGCCGCATGACACACACACACATCCCGCTTTTGGAATGGTGGGCCCAGTAGATCAGTTTTTCGCCCTCCCCAGGCTCCAGAGACTTTCTAGAAGCCTGGGGAGGGCAAAAATGGTCTTCCCCACCCCCTACGGAGGCTGGAAACATCCCGTTTCCTGACTTCTGGTGTGCCCGGAAGGCCCAAAAATCAGCTGTCCAGCGCCCATTTTATTACCTTTTAAGTTGGGGAGAATGATAGTGTTTGTATCAGTTTTTTAAATGTAAATTTTCTTGTAATTCTTGGTATATATAGAGAAAGAGCATCCGAATTGCATAAAAATCTTTATGTATGATGGGAGAATTCTATGATAGGAAAGGAAATCTCTACTGCAGAACAGTATAGTTTACTGATGTACAGATTTTATAGAACTAGATTGTAGTAACAAAATTGTACATGCTATTATAAAAATTCCTTTCTAATGAATAGGAATTTTATAAATAATATGTTTTCTTTCATCCTCAAGGTGTTATATTTTTATTTGCCAGCTTATTTAAATTTCCCACATTTGTTTTTTTTTTCTCTTTCTCTTAAATTGTTTTATCTCTAGGCTAAGGAACATACGGTATGGCTTCAATACAGTACTTGTAATCCTCATCTGGCGAATTTTCATTGCAAGATCGCAAATGGCAAGAAACATCTGGTATTTTGTTGTTAGCCTATGTTACAAGTTCCTCTCTTACTTCAGAGCATCCAGCACTATGAGATACTAGAGATGACAATTCCAGCATTAGGACATCTATGCATTTGGTGGTCTAATGGCACAAAGCCGTATAATATACCTACTCATCTTGTCTTTTGTAAAAACATGAAATATTAGATCTGGATTGTGAAATACAGTTCATGTGATGCTTAATTGTGTATTTCTGTGAAGATTATATGGCTAATCTGGATCAATCTCTCATTAGACAAATATGTAGGTAAAATATCCAAGCAGATTTAATACATCTGTATGAGGAAAATGTTAGGCCATTGACCAGTGTAACTGCAATTCTGGAATGCATTCAATTAAAATCTGCCTTAACATAGTAAACTTAATTTTTATTGCAAATAAACGCATTTAGATAAGGTAAACAAATTATTCTCTTAGGTGGCAATTTATTTGAGAATCACAGAGGATTTTTCTGGTTAATCTTATGAGAAATATTCCTTGTAAATTATTTAAACAGGGCATTCTGTTAATCTTTCCTTCTTAGCTCTTTTCCAGGGGCTCCTAGCTATACAAAAATTACTAAAAGAAAAAAAAAAAAATTGGGGTTGGGAGGAGTGCTGTTACAAGTACAGCTACACATCTGGATTAATCCACAGGAAACAGTTAACTGTCCACCACTGAGAATTATACCCAAGCATTAGAATGCTTGGACACTGTTTCCCTCAGCCATTTCTTAAAGTTATCACCTAACTAAAAAGGCAGAATACTTATAAGAAGGAAACTGCCATTAGTATGCAGTATTTTATCTCAAGCTTTATGAATTGTGGCTATAAAAGAGGGTGCAAAGAGAAAATGATGAAATAAGTGATTTTGTCCCTTAAGAGAAACTTTCACTGCAGATAAGGAACTTGAGATCCAAATAGGAAAAAAGTCTGTTCCCTGTGTTACCCATATAATTTAAAAGTGAATTACCAAATGCTTTCTTTAGCATTTAGGAGTCAGTATATTTATGCTAAATAAGTTCAGTAGTTTCAGTAGAAATAGTTGAAACAAAAATGTAGAACATGGAAACTGTTGAATAATTCCTACTTGGGCTAATATCTTTTTCTATATGTTTAAATTGATTGAGCAGTGAGCATCCATTTGCAACTGTCCCCATAAAATGTAGATTTGAATTATGTTTCATTTAAAACATGGTTTTTATACTTCATGACATGTTCTACATTCTGTGCTAACTTACATGCTTTTGTTTGCTATAATCCACATTTCCAGGTGTAGTATAGGATAATCTGATCAACTTCTATTATATCTATTTTTATTACTATGCTTAAGTAAATTGTGAACGAATCATACAAGTGTTATGCACAAGACATACGTGTCCTACACATTATTCCACATTCAAACCTTATGCCACTGTTAAAATCTTCCATATAATTGTGCTTCTACTTTTAAAAAGAATGTTTTCTTGTTAAAATTTAACTATTTTTCTCATAGTTAAATATGATTTTTTTAAAAAACAAAACTTAAATGTGCATATAATATTTACAGGGATACAACATGTTGCATGGTCAGGGACCACACTCTTTTAAAGAGTGTGCGAGACTGCTGTTGCAATGGTGGAATACAATAAATTGTGAACTTTGTGATGTAATATTTTACCATTTATTTGCAACATCCTTACTATGTCTGTCTGTCACCGTTGCTCCCTAAATAATTCCTCACTGACCATAAATCAGTTTGGCACATCGGAATACATGTCTGGAATTTAATATGCAAGAGGATGGGTGTGTACATATACGTGGGTACACAGGTGTAATAAATATCGGTAAGGCAACTGAATGTTACTTAGATAGTCGTTTTTTCCTGTGTATCTTGTTTTATGGAATAAATTATAGATTTCCTTAAAACAAATACAGCTGAGAAATAACACAACTCTCCATAACATTTTTTTTGAGACAAATCTTTCAGACTTCCACATCCAGGTGATTCATTCTATTTTTATATCTAAATATTCTCATGCTATTCTTGCTAATATAGCAATATCAATGCCGGTTGTTTCAAACCTGAAGGAAAAATATGTGAATTTGAATGCCTGAAAAGTTTCAAAATTCCAAAAAGATAGTCAAATCTGAATTGTGAGAAAAAGATACTACGAAACAAAGCCCTTGAATATGCCAGAATTTAGAATTAGGGTTATAGAAACAACATTCCTCTATAGTGTGAGTTACCTACTATAAGAATAGATTTCAGAAATAGCATTTTAAATAATCATTTAATTAAAATATTTGGGTGCCTTTGTCTGTAAACCAAAAATAAACCAATTCCTGAATATTGCATTTGTTGAATTTATCAGGTAGTTTAAACTAAATGTGAAATCTTAATTAAAAGTATCATGTGCTATGAAATAGTTAGAATTTGCTTTAAATGTTTGTGGTATATATTTGTAAACTTTTGAAGATGAAAGAAAGATAAAGATACCAATTTTCCTTCCTTGAAAGGGAAAAACAAAGTAGAGAGATTGATTGAATTGAATTGAATTGAATCCAGGAAGTGCCTGAAATTTTATTAAAACATTGTTTTATCATGCTTTTTAAAAAGTACATTCACATAAATTGAAGACTTACCTATAAATAAGTTTTCAGCCCATGTTTAGCTACGATTATTATCACTTAGCACATTTTTAAAAAGAAACCTGTGCATTAGTTAAGGCAAATTTTGAATGGCTTGTGTCACGGTATATCTTCTGTTCTACCTTAAACTGCAGCCAAGATTTCTGGTTCTTGATGAACATCTTTTTGCGTTGTTGCTACAATTAAAATGTGCTAATCCTCCCAATTCTATCATCTGCCCATGTGAGGAAATACTGCAGTTACAAAATGCATCAAAACATTGATATAACATTCTTTTATCCTTCTTATAAGAAGCTTATAAAAAGGTAGAGCAGGTTTTTTAAGGTATTTTTTTCCTGTAGGATAATGGGACATGGAGAAAAACACAAATAATAGATGAACATATTTCAATTTTTCCTCATGGTTGAAACATTTTCCATTTTACTCCATTACAACATGGAAGAATTTAGTGATGTTTTATTTTATTCCATTAGAATTTACCCAAGTTGGAATGAATGTTTCAAGTGGCTATATTGTTTCAAGATTAAACCAAAGTAAATGTCTTATCATACATAGTTTTAATGAACAGCCTTTTATATTGTAAATAAAGTAGAGGTAAAATATTTTTTTCTGAGAACTGCTGAACAAGAAATATTGATTGTATCCTGTACATCAGGCATGTCTGGACCTCAAGCTGCATACATGCATGCACAGTTAGTAATGCGGCCCCACAAGATTATAAACATTTAACATGTGATTTATATACATTAGCTGTATTTTATATTTTATACACAACCCAAGACAATTCCTCTTCACTCAGAGTGGCCCGGCAAGCCAAAAGGTTGAATGCCACCGCTTTAAATGGAAAGAGCTGTCAATTGTCATATACTTCTCTGGTCTCTAGGGTTGACTTTGGAAATCTGTTTCACATATGGTTAATTTTTGCATAGAATATTAGAAGCACACAACAAGGTCAGTGCTGTCTTTCAGCAATTTCAAGTAACTAATGTTCAAGAGAGAACTTATTCTATATAATTGAACGCAAATCCACTTTATAATCATGCAAATATTTGATCAAATTTCGAATTGATTAGTTTATTGGATCACTTCCCCAAATCTACCTTTTAAAGTACCATGGATATGATAATATTGTCTGATTTAATAGACTTATATTAGCTAATGACTAATTGGATTTGCTTTTAAAGTCCTGTTGTGTACTTCTATATCATGGCGACAGTGGTGGGTGCATTCCTTGAAGGGATGAGTGAAGAATATCAGGACTGCATGTTCAACAGATACTCAGTCACCCAAGAGGTGAAGGTTAACGGTTCAGCTAGAGCAAGCAGACTCTTATATTGGGCAGCAGCGAGAGGTGGATGATTGCCTCCTACTGCATAAAAGAAGACAGTGATAAACACTTATTGAACTTCAGTATTGGAAAGACTCCCTAAGAACACTACACAACCAAAAAAGCAAACAAATGGATCATTGAATAAATCAACCCAGAGTTCTCACTTGGGACACAAATTACCAAGCTCAAATGATATTTTAAGATACATTACAGACATTATACAAAAAGCTAGCTCCTTTGAGAAGTTTATAATGCTAGGAAAGGTGGAACGAAAAGAAGACAACAGCATGTAGTAAGATATATGGGTTCAAATTCATTGGTAATGGGTTGGAAGACCTGAAGGACCAGGTTGGAGGCATATTGTCCTAGAGGAGGTTTATCTCTGATTGCTTAGAGTCCGCACTGACTTGAGACATGAGAAAAATATGATTTCAGTAAATTAAAACATTTATTGGATGGAATTAAGCTAGTGTCCCTCTGCTAGTAGAGCAAGTGTGGAACAGTTTGCAGTAATTGTCCTTCCCCAGCAACTCAATATCTGCTCTTCAGGATCCCCTAGTCTTGAGGCAAACTTTAGGCGGAATATGCAGCTACAGGGAAGAATGGGCTATACTGAAAATTATTTCCTTCCTCCGCCTGTTATCTCCAGACAAGCTGAAAGGGTTCCACTGAATGTTCAGATTATCTTCTGCAATTCAGTGTTTAATTTTTTATTTGGAAAGAAACCTGTGTGGTTATTTTTATTCTTTGTGACTTTCACTTAAAGCCTTGTGCATTTATTTTTAATAGGAATATGCTACGTTTGGTAAGCCTGCTTCTATGTGCATTGGTTACGTGAGTCTCTTTTCATCACTTGTATATTCCAAAGCAAATGACACACTGGTGCAATTCAGATGCATTGGGGAGAGCCAGCTAGAAATTAGAGAAGGGCGACACTGATCTTAAAGAGGAAATAGATTTATTTTTTTTAACAGAGATGAGGGGGAAGTACTATTTTTCATGCTTATTGCAATTTTTACATAATATATAATTATAGCTTTGCTTTTAATCTTTATCAAAGCATTGGGGTCTAATCAAGGTTTTTAACTAAGCAAGGCTGCAGCAATCTATATATATATAAAAGGATCTATGTATGTATGTATGTATGTATGTATGTATGTATGTATATATATATATATACGATCCACCATAACTCTCGAACAGTTCCAGCAATTCCAACCAAACTTGGTACACAGATGACTTACCCTCTGGAAATCACTGTGGGGGTAAGACACCCCTACCACTCCTTGGGGTGAGTGAGTGTGTGGGTGGGTGTTTTCCAGCAAAACTCTGGAACGCCTT
>JANHFK010005234.1:12891-23212 GCA_036250565.1 Sibynophis collaris | reverse complement strand
TTTTCCATCTGTTTAATCTGTCATCCAGCTGTTTTTCCTTATATTCTGTCTTTGTTTCTGTTGTTTTTATAATGTTCCCCGCTTTCACAGCCTGCAGGAATATTTCTGTACTTTGGTTCACATAATCATTCAAACTTCGTTTTTCTTCTTCTACAGTTTGATGGATTTGCAATTATTATTATTTACTATTATTATTATTATTATTATTAAGATGACAAGGATAATAGCAATACAGATTACTACATGAGTACTTATTTTTAGACATAAAATAGGAGTTAGATATTTAGCAGAGTGATGGCATGGGGGAAAAAACTACCTTTGTATCGAGATATTTTGGCATGCAATGCCCTATAGTAGCATCTTGAGAGGAGAAGTTGAAACA
The DNA here is from genome assembly GCA_036250565.1 of Sibynophis collaris. NCBI lineage: Eukaryota > Metazoa > Chordata > Lepidosauria > Squamata > Sibynophiidae > Sibynophis > Sibynophis collaris. Next base: position 22,830 of record JANHFK010005234.1, on the reverse strand, counting down.
GTTTATATTTTCTTGGCCTTCTTTCTGGTTTGTGCAGTATAGAGGTCCTAGATGGAAGGCATGTTGGTTGCAGTTCTAACTCTCCGTTAGTCTGTACCTGTCCTGTTTGGTTGCTGTGCCAAACCAGACAGTTATCGAGGAACAAATGACAGACTCAATAATTCCTCTGTAGAACTGTATCAGCAGATCCTTGGGCAATCTAAGCTTTCTGAACTGATGTAGGAAGAACATTTTTTGTTGTACTTTTTAAATAATGGTTCTAATGTTAGGTGTCCATTTCAAATCCTGAGAGATTATAGATGATAGAACTCAAAAACTCTACCATCTACTATTGATACTATGTTGTCTAGTATTGTAACAGGTGATAGAATAGGAGGGATTCTCCTAAAAACTACTACCATCTGTAGAAGTTTTGAGTGTGTTCAATTCAAGATTGTTCCAGCCGCATCACATGGCATTCAACTTCCTGTATGTATGCAGATTCATCATCATCTCAAATAAATCCAATCACTGTTTTATTATCTGCAAACCCAGTAATTTAACAGAGGGATCCTTTGAGATGAAGTCATTGGTATAGAGCAGGGGTGTCATATTTGATTTTATTGAGGCCACATCAGGGTTGTGTTTGACCTCGGGGGGCCAGGGTCACTCATGTTGGGGGCACCTGTGGTGGCCCGAGTGGTCTGCCAGCCCAAGCTCCATTTTCACTGGCAGCACCATGGGCTGGTATTTTGCTGTTTCAAGGGTGGCCCTGTGGGCCAGTTCTAAGCACCCCATGGGCCAGATTTGGCCCCCAGGCCTTGAGTTTGACACCCATGGTATAGAGAGAAAAGAGTAGTGGAGAGAGCACACAGACTGGGGGGCACCTGTGCTAACTATACAGGTAACAAGTGATTTTGCCTAGGTTCACCTGCTGCTTTCTGTCTGTTAGAAAGCTTATGATCCATCTGCACAAGCACAGCTAATTAAGTCAGTTTGTAGAGAAGGATTTCTGGAATGATGGTGTTGAATGCTGAGCTGAAGGCTACAAAAAGGACCGTTATATACATATACACGTAGGTCTTTGGGGATTCAAGATGTTGTCAGATGTAGTACAATGCCATATTGATAGCATCATCTGCCAAACTATTTGAGTGGTAGGAAAATTGCAAGAGGTCTAGCAGCAAATCCGTGATGGTTTACAGATGTGCCAGCACTAACCTTTCAAAGGTTTTCATTACAGATCTCAGAGCAATTGATTTGTAGTCATTCAGCTCCTTGATGGAGGGTTTCTTGGGCACTGAGATGATAGTAGAATGTTTGAAGCAAGAAGAGACATAACACATCTCCAGTGATTTATTAAAGATGCCAGTGAAGATGGGGGCTAGTTGATCAGCACAGACTCTCAAGCAAGAAGGACTTACCTTGTCTGGGCCTGGTGCTTTTCCAGACTATTGTCTGTGAAATAGACCTCACACCCCTTTTTTCTAGGCTCACCAGAGGTGGGGGGCCCAGAGGGATGGAATCAGACACAGGAGACTTGGCTGTTATTGGTGTATCTGAGACGGAGAGGGAAGCAATAGTTGACAGTGGTCTTCTCTTAAACCTACAGTAAAACACATTTATATCATCTGCCAGTTGCCAATTCCCTTCAGCAAGGGGGAGTGGTCTGCTGTAGTCAGTGATATTTTTCAAGCTTTTCCACATATTGGCTGGCTCATTTGTTGAGGCTGATTCCTCAGCTTTTCAGAGCAACTTCTCTGTGCGGCCTTGATGTTCTTTGTGAATACATTCCTGACCTGATTGTACATAATTCTATCTTCTTTCTTGTAAGCTTTCTCTTTGGCACGGCACAGTTGTTTAAGCTGAGCTGTGAACCAAGTTTTATTATTACTGTAGATCAGGGGTGAAATGCTCTGAAGTCTGCTACCGGTTTGCTTTAGCACTACAGGCACCAAAAAGCCTTTTCTGAGTCTGCAAAGGTAAGTAGAACAGCAGGGGGGGAACAGCTATTCCACGTGATTTAGATTCGCTAGAAAGCAGGATTTCTGCGCACTGTTGACTTATATTTAATTGGTTGTCCACTAAGACTCCAAGATCCTTCTCACAGTTACAGCTATTAAGGCTGGTTTCACTCTGTCTATATGTATAGTTTTGGTTTTTCTTGCCTAAAGGTAAGTACTTTTCTCTACATTGAATTTCATTTTGTTAGATAAAGCCCAGTTTTCAAGTCTGTCAAGATCCATCTAGAACTTGAGCAGTGGTGGGATTTAGTCGGTTCTCTCTGGATGGGGCGAACCGGTAGCAGCAACTGTGGGAGGGTCTGCCCACCCGCCCAAATGTAATGTATGAGCACTGCACATGCACAGAAGTCCATGTGCATGTGCAGATGAGGCGCATGCAGTCACATTTGCGAACCGATAGGGAAGGCAAGTGAATTCCACTGCTGATCCTCAGCCTATCATCTTGGATGTTGGCTATTCCTGTTAAATTAGTATCATCTGCAAATTTGGTAAGTTCCCTCTCTATTTCCTCATCTAAGTAGTTTATGAAGATATTGAAGAGTACTGGGCCTAAGATGGAGCCTTGTAGTACCCCACTGCTTACTTCCCTCCATGTAGACATAGTCCCATTAAGGACTACTCATTAAGTATGGTTTATCAGCCAGTTACAAATCCATCTGATGGTGATGCTATCTATCTCACCTTTTTAAAAACTTACCAAGAAGTAGATTCAGAGGTGAAACCCACTTACCTTTGCTACCAGTTTGGGAATGGCAGCACCTGTGCCACTTCTGCATGCGCAGAGAGTCAAAAATGGGACATAATGACATTCCAGCAGGTGGGTGGAGCCTCCTGCCATTAGCGCTACCGGTTTGCATGAGCTAGTTATATCCAGTTGGATTTCTCCAGTAAGTTGTGGTCTACTTTGTTGAATGCCTTGCTGAAGCCTAAGTATATTATGTCCACAGCATTTCATTGGTCTACTAATTTAGTCACTATGTTGAATGAAATAAGAGTGGTTTGACACGATCTGTTTCTAACTAGCCCATGCTCACTTCTAGGTATTACTTTATTCCTTTCTAGCTGTTGGCAGATTTGTTTTTTGATTATCGGCTCCAGTATCTTTCCAGGTATTGATGTTAGACTGATTGGTCTGTAATTTCCTGGGTCTGTTTTTTTTTCTTTTTTTGAAGATGGGAACCACAGCAGTTCTTTTCCAGTGCTTTGGTAATTCCCCGGTATGCCAGAATTTTTGAAAGATATGGTACAGTGGTTCTGTGTGACCACAAAGTATGCGGGTGGGAGAAGATATTTATATCTTCTATATATTTTTCCCCCTGGGTTAAGTTCTCTCCACTCATCTCTTAGATTTAATTCTTACACTATTTCAAAAAACGTATCTGGTAATTTTAGTCCTCAACTTTGTCCCTATTTTTAGGGCTTTATACGTCAGCAATGAAACACCAACCCTACTTTTTTAGGGGGAGGGTTGAAACATGCTCTTTCTAATGAGAATGATTTAACAGAGTTTCCATAAAGTCTTTTCTTGTAAAAGTGACTGAAAATACCCTATTTTTGGCATTTTTACAAAAACCATCACCTTTACACTCAATTTTGAACTATTGGAAAGCAGTAGGAGAATGAAATTTTATATTCAACAACCTTGTGTTGCTATGTTATAATGCACAAAGTTTCACGTTTCTCATACCTTTCCTTCCAGAAATATAAGAAGCCAAACTTTACCCTTTTTTCGCGACACAGTCATTTTTGGCCAACTTTGCTACAAATTATCTAGATGGAGATCACTCATGAGAATGTTTTTATTATTTTGTTTAATAGAGCACAACAAGTTGTACAAGATGGCCAAGTTTTGTTTCGCTCAACAAAATATTGCCAGAGATATTATGTGTTAAAGGTGCTGAAACCTCAGAATCAAACTGTTGAAGGCTGCGGTATAGGGTCATACAAATGACTAATATCTCCGCAAGTATTCAATCGGCAAACATAACACTTTACCAATGTTCATTGGGGACATGTGAGTACGTTCACACCAAATTTCATCAAAATCTGTGATGGTCGAGCTGGGCACGTTTCTGAAATCAGATAACTTGACATGGAATGATCCAGAATTTTAAAATGGGAAGCAATAAAGATAAGTCAGCTTTCAGATATGCCAACAAGGTAATTCAATTAGAAGGCTTCATAACTTTAGCTACTGTGCTTTTTTTTTTTTTTGAGCAGAAAAACAAGCATGTAGCTGGACCATATAGACTTTGATCAGAGGTGAGGTTGTGCTGGAAACTATCTTTTGATTTCTCAGTTGAAATCAAGTTTGAAAACTAGCAAGAGGACCAAAAGTTATGCAAGAATTACACCCCAAAGGCAACATGATTCTTTCAGCTGAAGCAAAGAAGAAATGCAATATGCTCTGATGAAGGAATTCATGTTGCCTCCAAACATGAACCTTGTGTGTTATTTATCAAAGTTTGAAGAGACTTCTGAATAGGTGTTGTGCTTCAGGGCAAACTACTTTGGGCTCTGGTAGGAGCCATGCTGGAGATGGCAGAAGGATATGCTCTCCAAAACGGCTCATCAGAAGTTGAAGTGATCCATATTGTAGGACAGGGGTCTCCAAACTTGGCAACTTCAAGACTAGTGGTGAAATCCATTTCTTTTTACTACCGGTTCTGTGGGCGTGGCTTGATGAGTGTGGTGTGGCTTGGTGGGTGTGGCAAGGGAAGGATACTGCAAAATCTCCATTCCCACCCCACTCTGGGGAAGGATACTACAAAATCCCCATTCCCTCCCTACTCCTGGGGGAATGATATTGCAAAATTCTCAGCCCACTCTGGGGCCTGCCAGAGGTGGTATTTGCCAGTTCTCTGAACTACTCAAAATTTCCACTACCGGTTCTCCAGAACCTGTCAGAACCTGCTGGATTTCACCCCTGTTCAAGACCTGTGAACTTCAAACTCCCAACATTCTCCAGCCAATCATGGGAAGTTGCCCAAGTCTTAAAGTTGCCACATTTGGAGACCCCTGCCATAGGAAATGAGCAGCACATCCTCCTTTGCACCTCTCAAATGGGGAGGGGAATGACATACAGTATCCCATTTAGTAGCTGTCAAAAAAATATATCTACGAACAAAGTGAAGCAATACTATTGTTTACTTTTAGAAGCAATGGTGTGATGTTGGTTTGAAAATCCTTGAAGTTGCTCTGGTCAAGCTATCATTGAAAAGAAGCCCTGCTCCAAAGGTTTATACAACAGCCCGAGTGAAAATTACTTCAATTGTTCTACCCCACTTTCAAGGCACTTTTGAATATGTTTAGATTTTAAGCTTTTGAGCTCACTGCAGCTTTGAAAGTGGAAGAGAGCACAGATGTTACTTCCTCATCATTTTGCAGCAAACTCCCTGATCTAAAACATGTTGTATGAGTTCCCTGGAATTTTATTATTTTTCCTTGGAATTAAATGAAATGCAGGAAGTTCAAGAGGCTGCAGACTCCAGGACAGATAACTGTATAATGAAACAAAATATTGTCATAAAAGGACACAAAGGTGGCACAATTTCTCACTGAGTGCTCGTCTCATGGGCATTTTCTTCTCTTGGGAGAAAACGAAAGAAAAACAATTGCTTATCTATCAAATTAAAACAGACTGTAAAAACAGAAGTCATTTTTTCACCTAGTTGATTATTCAATTATTATAGCTATTTATACAACACCACCTGTCAATATGAGGCTTTGCAAAAAAAAATGTGGCAGCATAATTTGATAGAAAAATAATTGTTTGTTTTGGTCATAAATTCTTTGGTTTAGTTATTATTCGGTGATCTGAGCTTTTTTCTTTTTCTAGTATATTTGGAACAGCAATTCACTTTCATTTCTCTGATGGATGGTATTTCAGATATTTAAAAATGAACAATCAGATTGAATTTAGTAGTAATAAAGTAATGAACTAGAAAAGTATATTTGGGCCAGCTGTATAATTGTACAAGTGATCTTCTCAACAATAAAATCCTCTATAAGTCTCTTTAGAAATAAGTGCCATTGAGATCAGCCAGAGATTTAATCCTAGCTAAATAGTTATTAAACCACTGTATTCATCTGACATATATTGCAGCATAAGTGATACTTTCAATGTGATTTCTATGATTGACCTTAATCAGCTCTGCAATTGCTTCCTCTCTCCAATGTACGTATATCCAATTTTTCCATTCATCAAGACAGCAGATATTTTAAATGTGCAAAATTACAAGATAAAACAAAACATAAACCCAAGAGAATATAGCCTTACGATATATAAACACGTGAAATTGCTATCAATTGTTTTATGTTATAGTTTATTTTTTATAAAAAAAATAATTCCACCACAACATGCCTACAGAATGAGGTTTTTTTTTAATGCCTACTCCATGCTTAAGGTAAACTTTACAGTAGGGCCACAAATTTTGGACTATAGAAATCCAGATAACCACAAATTAGCCACAAAGACTTTGGTGGTGGTGTTTTTTTCGGAATCTTTTGGAATCTGTCTATATTTGCCTTTATTTTGGCAGTTCAGATCTGGTAACCTTAATGATTTTTATAAAAATCCTAATTGACACGCACCTACATAAATCAGACTCTGGGAGTGGGGAGAGTTTAAACAATTAAATCACTAAACTACAGAAACTATTTTTAACTGTGGTATAAATTGGGTTCTTTGTTCTCCCTCTAATTGTTAATGTTTAATTGTTAATAATTACAATTGACAGGGAAGATATCAAAGTGGTAGACAGTTTCTGCATTTTGGGATCAACCAAAATAGTGAAGGAACAATCAGACAAGAAATATTCCACAGAGTAATACTTGGTAGAGCAGCTATGAAGACCTTCAGAAAGATACTCAAAGGCCATCTTGTGTCCATATACCTACGAAGATATATGTAGTGCAAGCAAATTGTATTTCCCCATGAGAATATAGAAGTGACAAATGGACTTTGAAGAAGTAGGATAGGAAAGTATTGATGGTTTTAAGAACTTTTGTATTATAGAACACTACTGAATAGCATTATAAAACACCACTGAACACCCAAGAAAACAAACAAATGGATCATTGAACAAATCAACCCAGAGTTTGGTGTAATGACCAGGCTTAAATTATTCTATTTTGGACATATTCTGTGAAGACCTAGCTCTTTAGAGAAGGTCCTGGAGAAATATTCCTTTCCTTAAAGGAAAGAGAAGAGGACAACCAGCAGCAAGGTGGGTGGGCTCAGTTACAGTGGTTATGAGTGCACTCTTGGAAGGCTTGAAGGATGAGAGTAGAGATAGATCATAATGGAGAAAATCTATCTATGTAGTTACTATGAGTTGACACCAACTTGATTGCATGTAATGAATGAATCAAATATTAATATAATCTATGTTCACATACCAGAGAAATAAAACTAATGTATATATCTTTCAAAGCAGGATAAGATCCCAACAAATTATTCATTCTTTTATGAATATCTGTGATATACTCAACATTGTTATATGAATAGTTACTGTTTAGTTCTACCTGAACTTCTTGCAGGTAATTTCTTTCTTAAGCTCTTTTTAGAATTTAATTTCTTCTCATTAAAGAATTATTTTGTTTCTGGATAATGCAGTATATGTATGCTAAAGTAGATATTAGTTCATGAAAAGTTTATAAAGTACTACAGTGAATACAGTAAAATAACCTTTAAGGTGACATAACATCTTTGTTATAGAGCTGAGGTGGCACAGTGGTTAGAGTGCAGTACTGCAGGCTACTTCACATCTGCAGTTCAGCAGATCAAATCTCACCGGCTCAAGGTTGACTCAGCCTTCCATCCTTCCGAAGTGGGTAAAATGAGGATCCAGATTGTTGGGGGCAATATGCTAACTCTGTAAACCGCTTAGAGAGGGCTGTAAAGCACTGTGAATCAGTATATAAGTCTAAGTGCTATTGCTATTTACTTATAGTGTCATTTTTGTTTCAGAAAATACATGTCTTTATAATGGAAGAAATGGAAGAAGGATATATCTAAATTTGTATGGCAAAAGAAAAAAAACCTTAGTTAAATATAAGGTATTACAAGATGCAAAGGAAAGAGGACGATTGGATTTACCAGATTTGAAATTACACTTTGTTGCTTGCTATTTACCTTGAATGAAAGAGTGGATGATATTAAGAAATAGAGGGCTACTGCAGTTAAAAAGGCATTATCTGAGATATGATTGAGATTGATATTTATGGCATGATAAAACTAAAGTTAATGTGGATTTTTAAAAATTCATTATATCAGATCAGCCATTCTTAGAGAATGGAGTAAATATAAATCTAGTTTGTGCCCAAAAAACACATTTCGTGGCTCTCAGCACAAGAAACGTTTAATTCAAGAAATGATAAGTAAACATAAATGGTTAATTTATTGTGATGTACTGGACTTTTCTCAAGAGGATTGTAAAATAAAATCAAGACAATTGTGTACAGAAGGATATACTTATCAATTTTCTTATGTACAATTATAAGAAAGGTTTAAACTTGAATAAAAGATATTATAATTTTGAACAATAGAAGATTGGAGATACTTCATCCAGATAGCAACTCTGAACAATAAGAGCTGTACATTGGTATCCACAGATTAAATTCAAAACAAGCATTATCACATAGTTATTATTTATCATGGCTGTTCACGCCAATAGATTCTAGGCAGCTTACAAAATCCAAATTCATTGTTGAAAAAACATTAAGCAATATGGGACAGCCCAGACAACCATACAGTAGTAACAGCACATAGGATAAACATAGTAATAAATACACAACGGGGCCCACAAGCACATTAACCTCATTTTTTCTATTATCTTCTCTGAAAATCCTTGAAAATTTTAATAGGCCTCTTTTGTAAATCTAATATAAAAGAGTTATCCAAGTCATTATTTTGGTTTATATGTTCCTTTTAATTATTAACACATCAGCTGGTTTCATTGTATATCAAGTATAACATCTGTTTCCATAACATTCTTGTAGTTTGTCATTTTAAAATCCACATTCAAATCAATTTGAGTCTTGTCTGGTAGAACTTGTTCCCCCATCACAACAATATTTAAATATAGTTTATCTATAATGGCAGACATTTTAAAAATTAGCTTCTGAGTCCATAATTCAATGTGTTCAAGGTTAAAAATATTTTACTTCATTCTGTGTTAAGTCAAATTTAAATATTCTGCTTTAATTGTAATCTTTACTTTCTTCTAGCTAATTTCCTCTAGCGTCCAACCTTCAAAGTTGCATCCTATCTTCCCCACCCCAAGGAATCCAAACAACAGCCATTTCCTACAAGAATAATTGTTACAATTAATTTAAAGTCTTATTTCAAATCCATCTGTACACTTAGTGCATTTTTAACTTTCCAAAATCAACCAGTCTAAAACCATTTTGCTATTTATTTCCAAACCTTTTTTGTTCTAAATCCCTAAATTCATATTTAAATTCTTAATTACTTAAATCAGGGGTCCCTCCCTAATTATAGAAATCCAGGAAATCCTTAGAAAAATTAGAATCCTTTCCAAAGCCAAATATAAATGTCTGTAACTAACTACAATGTCATGCTACATAAATTTTATGTAGCAGAAAAAGCAATATTTTGACATTCCCAAATGACAGTTTCTGGTTGGCAATATATTACCCTTACATTCACGCCACCACATATTTTATCATAACACAAAGAATTAAGAGTGACTTCATTGCAAAAAGACTATAGGAAGGCCTTCAAACTATTTGAATAGAAATATTCAATGGGGTGAAGAATTGTTATGGAAATTCAAAAAAACTTTTGCGATTCAAAATAGAATGGGATGGGATAGGAGGGGATGGGATGGGATACAATTAATAATAATAATAATAATAAATTTTATTTCTATACCGCCCTTCTCCCTGTTGGGACCCAGGGCGGTGTACAAGT
>JANHFK010005229.1:51493-64281 GCA_036250565.1 Sibynophis collaris | reverse complement strand
AGCACCTTGAAGCGGATCCGGAAAGCCACAGGTAGCCAGTGCAGCTCGCGCAGGAGAGGTGTTACATGGGAGCATTTTGGCGCTCCCATAATCCCCCGCGCGGCCGCGTTCTGGACCACCTGTAACCTCCGGATCGACCCCAAGGGCAGCCCCACGTAGAGTGCAAACAACACACTTTAACAAGGGGGCAGGGCTTCAAATCTGTGGTTGTGGCTACCATTTTGACTCTTTTGACCTCTATGTAGATGACTCTTTGTAGATGACTCTTTTGACCTCTATGTAGATGACAAGCCCATTACCTCTCATCTATTATTTTGCAATTATTAGAGCAGTATAAACTGACAATAGCAAGATTGTAATGTTATGTATTGTTAAAACCTATAATTAAAGGTAACCATATAATGCCTACCAAGCCAACAGCCTTTTATTTCTATTTTCATAGGACCCAGATTTTATATATTTGCTATGTTGGGCACCCAAAGATTTTGAAGAGACTCCTTTTAGTGATCAAACCTGCAATGTTGCACAGCCCTGGTAGCTACAATTGATTGGAATAGTGTGCAGCCTACATTTCCTAGAGTTATATACATCTTATGTTTTCAATTATAGGAATGTACCAAATATTTACAAATACATCATAATGGGAGGTTGTAAGTTTACTGTAAACTTGATACAAAGTTTGCTTTGCATGATATGTGGAACAAGTTTTTTTTGCTTCTAATAGTCTGCAAATTTCTTTATGTTAAAGAAGCACATAAATAAAACATTAAACATGGCATGGCCAACATAGAGCAGAACTTAATTTGTAAGGATAATAGAGATGAATATGCATTGTCACAGGATGTACAGGTGTGGCTTTGCTCCAAACAAAATTTGAACTCTTTAATTATATGTTTGAAATATAAGTATGCACATGCCAGTAATTATGTCTGTTACGGTACTTACCAGTATATCTTATATTCTGCACAATAAGGAAGATAAATATATATATTTCTTACCCTCTCCCTTCAGTTTTCTTCCGATTCCTACCCAGCTTTTGGTTCTGAAGTCACAAATTCAGATGCCTAAATAAAAGAGTTGATAAAAGCTTTTGGAAATAATGTAGTTCATCCTTCAGGTTAAAAAGAACAGCCCCAAGAAGCAGGTCACTCCTACTCAAATCAAGGAGAATTCTGAATTTGTAAGCTGTGTGGGTGAAATTCTCAAACAGATGGTGAAAGCAAATCCATCTGGCCTTCTAGCTTTTTCTCATTGTTAACTCTGTCTTTTTCTTTTTGGGTAGGTTAATCTCACCTATCCTGATTTCCTTATCCACTTGTATTTTTAGGTCAATGCTTGGGGTAGATGAGGAATAAAATCAGCATATCTGAAAGAAAGATACTGTTCTTCTGTCTATTTGATGTTACATGTCATTTTAACTTAATATATATTACATTTTATAATGTATATACACACACACACACACAATTGCTTGCTTTCCTCAAGTTTTAATCTTAATTAATATGTTAAAAAAATGAATCCAGGATTTTATTCTATGAATAAATTCATTTAAAAAAATAATTGATTCTATCATTTTGAATTATTTGTAAGAGAATCCTACTAGGTTAATTTTACTACTATTTTAGCACCAAATGCCATTACTGTGTTTCAGTGTCACCAAGCAAAATAATTATAGTCATGCACTGCAACAATTTGTTGTTGCTGCCAATACTATACTCTCAATTTCTAGCAATACATTGATTAAATTGGCCTGATATGGTTGCAGTGACAATATTTCGGTTCTGTTCTGTTAAGTATGATGGTCATACCCAATAATCAGTCTGAGTCAGGTAAGTCTTAACATACTTTATTTAAGGTTACCTTGTATCTCCACAGGTGCTAGAGAGGAACGACCCTTGGACCTCGTGGTGGCCCACTTAAATACTATGGGGGAGTGGTCAAGGTAAGTGGGAAGTGAGGTAGTTGGTGGGAGGTGTCTGGAGGACTAAGCTAGGAATCCCAGCAGGAGGGGTTGGGCATTTATATATACTTGACATGTTCAGCTATAAGCAGTTATCTTGCAATTGACAAAAGTAAAAATGACACATGTAACATGAAATAAACATAAACTTCTGAATTATTGAAACAATTTCGGAAGAAAAGCAACAAAAAGCAGTTGTCCAAAAAAAAAACAGATAAAACCCTGGGAAAAGGGTCACCTGATATTAAACTACAATCTATGACACAAGCATGTTTCTGGGGGTAAACCATCGGTTCTGCGGGCGTGGCTTGGTGGGCGTGATGTGGCTTGGTGGGTGTGGCAGAGGAAGGATACTACAAAATCTCCATTCCCACCCCACTCTGGGGCCAGCCAGAGGTGGTATTTGCTAGTTCTCCCAACTACTCAAAATTTCCGCTAGCAGAACCTCTCAGAACCTGCTGGATTTCAACCCTGGAGTAAACCTGATGTTAAGTAGATTCAATTGCTACTGTACAAACTAACATAACTAAATGAATGTCCCATCATCAATTATACAGCAAGAAGCATAACAGATTGGGGGGGACGACCACTAATTTGGCCTCAAAAGCAACACGTACTTGTTCTAAGCATCTCTTCCTTGTTGTCATGAATAACATTACTGTGTTATATTATCACATATCACATTTAAGGCTTTGCCTTCCAAATACCTAGATTTGCCTACATATAAGCATTTTAACATTTTGGTATATTTTCAGAGAATACAAATTCTCTCCAATTTGCTTTCTCCAATAAATAAATAAATAAAAATAAAAAGGCATTAGTCAAGCATAATTCTGCTCTAAAGGCCGTTGGCCTTTAGAAATGCAAAAAGGCAGCAATAGCATACATTAAATATTAACCTAGAATATGACTCTAAGGAGAAAATGTAGTCATTATGCTCTGTAACAAGGTGAACATGATAAATGGGACAGCTCTTTGGAGCTAGAACTAAGAGTTAGATATTAGATAAGAATATAATGCTAAAAGAAAATTTTAAAAAAGCTTCCTAGATACGTATTCATGGTAAGAATCTAGAAATCTTGCATTTTTTAAAGAGCCCCATTGTGATAGAAAAAAATTCTGAAAAGAAATCTAGCTTAGACTTGTTGGGGACAACAAAAGAGATAATTAAATTTAATACATAATGGACGATAATTATAGCCCTGGATTTATTATTTTATTTTATTTTATTTTGTGGAAATGGCATCTTTAATCAACTGGATTTCTGTAATAAGAAAACAGTTATTCAACAAAAAATGTCTAACATATAATCAAACAGGAGAAAGAAAAATTCAGCTATTAGGAAAACAAACCAGATTTTCTGTCAGATATGAATATGTTGCACACAAGGTATTCTGTGAATTTTCTCCTGCAGATCCAAAGGCCAGTGAAGTTGGTTGAGATGTAGTTCCATTCTTCTTCCAATGTTCTTCTTCCACAAACACAATCATAGAAATATCCTGGACCAGCGGTGAAATCCAGCTGTATTTATCTGGCTTGCGCAAACTGGTAGGGCCGGCGGGGGGAGGCTCCGCCCACCCATTGGGACATCATAATGTCCCATTTTTTAGCCTCTGCACATGTGCAGAAGAGGCGCACGCGGTCACATTTCCAAACTGGTAGCGAAGATAAGTGCATTTCACTGCTGTCCTGGACATGAGAAGAAGCTTAGTTTAATAAATAATGACCATCCTGAGCTTCCTTCAATTCATAGAATACAGGTAGTACCTGACTTACAACCATTCATTTACTGACCATTCACAGTTACAATGGCACAGAAAAAAGTGTCTTACACCATTTTTCACACTTATAACTATTGTAGCATCCCCATGGTCACCTGATCAAAATTTGGACACTTGATACCTGGCATGTATTTATGACAGTCGCACTTACCTTACCCAGGATCATGTGATCACCACTTGTAACTTTCCCAGCTGTCTTCCAACAAGCGAAGTCAGTGGGGGAAGCCAAATGCACTTAATAACTCCTGTTTTAACAACTTAACAACTGGGCTTAACAACTGGGGCAAAAAAAGGTTATAAAATGAAGCACAGCACATTTAACAACTGCCTTGCTTAGCGATGGAAATTTTGGGCTCACTTGTGATTGTAAGTTGAGGACTATCTGAAATGGTTTGTAGTAATTAAGCAAGCTGATGATGTCTTCTCAACAGTGGTATACATAACTACTAACTGGTATCCAGAACAGATCATTTTTAAAATCTCCCTCACCCACTCCATGGCTGAAAGCCAATTTGGTGTAAAGAAATGGTTAAGGCACCATGCTAGAAACCAGGAGACTTGAATTCTGGTCCTAACTTAGCCATTAAGCCAGTTGGGTGTCTTTGAGCCAGTTATTCTTTCAGCTCTAGGAAGAAGGAAATAACAAACCACTTCTGAAAGATTTTGCCAAGAAAACTGCACGAGGAGAAGAATCACAAGGAGTCTCCACGTGTCTTTACCACAGGACTTATTGCTTGTTCCTTGATGGACCGATACCCTTGGTACACCACTGCGCCTCAATCTTATCGAGCAATTAGCAAATATTGCAATTACAGGTAGTCCTTAACTTACAACGGTCATTCTGTGCCCATTCAAAGTTACAACAGCAGTAAAAAAAGTGACTTACTGTTTTTCACACTTACGACTGTTGCAGCATTCCTATGGTCATGTGATCAAAATGTCAACTGACTCAATATTTATGATGGTTGCAGCGTCCTGGGGTTATGTAATCTTTTGCGATCTTCTGACAAGTAAAGTCAACAGGGAAGCCAGATTCACTTAACAACTGGGTTACTCGCTTAAGAACTTCAGGGATTCACTTAACAACTGTGGCAAGAAAGGTCATAAAATGGGCCAAAACTCACTTAACAACTGTCTCACTTAGCATGAAAAATTTTGGGTTCAATTGTGGTCATAAGTTGAGGACTGTACATTGCATGAAGGGCTTATTCACTCTACTGTGCTATCCCCAGAAGGGGCCAGCAACCATTTTGAAAAAGTAGGAAAAAATGATATTACTCTGTATCCACCTCCCTCCCATCAGACCTACAACTGAAAGATACATTTTCCTGCTAATGTTTTGAAGTTCTCTTTGCCCCACCTCTACTGTCTGTTTTGACCAATGAGCATTTCTTCATTTATAAGTGGATTCCAGGAATTCATTGGATAGTTCAGAGATCAAATCCACTCGGTGTCACCTCAACCAAGTCACTGGTTACTATAGTCTCCAATGTGTTCTAAAATTATTTTTGATCAGAAATAGGGTAATATTTATTTAAGAACATTTATATGGTCCCCCAATTCACTCTCAGTGAGTCAGGAATAATTATAACACTTACTTTGTAAATAAAATTTTGCCCATTTGAAATCCAGGAAAATATTTTTTTAATTCCTACTTTTCTTGCTCTGACCTACACACCAACAAGTTTGAATTTACAAAGCAAAACCGTTACAAAACAAAAGCTCAGGGTAAGATAAATAGGTGAGGCAAAGAAATAAAGTAATTTAAAGATCAACTCAAAAATCAAAACTGAGCAAACACTTTTTTATTTTTAAACTAAGTCAGGGGTGGGATTCTACCAGTTCAGACCGGTTCGAGAGAACAGGTAGCTCCAATGATCAGCTGGGAGCAAATCGGTAGCTTCAATGATCAGATTGGCCTGTCCGCCCCTGCACTTTACTTACCTTTATTTTCTCAGATGATTGATGTGGCAAAACAGATTGCCATACCTCAGCTGTGTTACTCTCAAGTGGTAACACAGGTGGTTAGTATTTGTAAAGCTGCGCATGTGAAGCGCACGATCACCGAACCGGTTATTAAACTGGCAGTATCCCACCACTGAACTAAGTGTTATAACTACTATACTATTACTGCATAGCATCCCAAGAAGTGGTAGCTCTAGTGCAGGGGTGTTAAACACAAGGCGCGTGGGTTGCATCTGGTCCGCAATGCGGTTGGATCTGTCCCATGGGGCCGTCCTGGAAAATGTAAGGGGCCACCCTTGTTGCTTCGGCCCAGTCTACTCAGTGCAAAGAGGAAATATGCCAACAGTTTGGGGAGTGTCGTCAAGATGGCCACACCCACCCAGTTGGCCACACCCACTCAGTCAGCCACGCCCGGCTGGCCCCCTGAGGTCAACCATAGTCCTGATGTGGCCCTCAATGAAATTGAGTTTGACACTCCTGCTCTAGAGACATTAGACAAGCTAGTAATGAAGGAATTTTTGTGCCTTTAAGTATGGGCACCCTGATGCTTTCATTTGATCTATATAAATTAAACTTTATATGCATTTCTGCGTGTGTGTATATATGTGTGTATATAATGAATGTACCAAAAGCCAATCACAATATCTTTAATTAAGCTTTTTTTCAGAGAAAATATTACTGTCTTTGAGAATAATTAAAGTCATAATCAAATGAATGTTTAAAGAGAGAGAGTACTATGCACACATAAAGAAGTATGTATTTACAACCACAAACCAACAACTGTTAGCAACTGCTCAAAGTTACAACGGCACTGAAAATGTGACTTATGACCGGTCCTCAAAATAATCAATTACTGTTGGAACCCAGATTTGTTTAACAACTGCATGATTCACTTAACAATTGCAGTGATTTGCTTAACAACTATGGGAAAAAACATCCTAAAATCAGTTGTGACTCACTTAATCATCTTGCCTAGCAATGGAAATGTCAGTCCCAGTTGTGGTCATAAGATAAAGACTGACCTGTAAGGCCACATAAATCAGTTGTAGGTTACTTTTCTAGAAGAAGGAGATGGGAAGGCCCGATGCAGGGAGGGTGGAAGGTCAAACTGAATTTCATGTCAATAGTTGCCAAACCAGACTTTTTAAAAAAGTGACTTAGAGTCAAAGAGGCATGAACACATAATAGGAGCAATGTAAAGATGCAGATAAAATATGGTTTCGTTTGATTAAGCATGTAGTATGTGAACCAAGTCCATGTACTTTTATAAACTCTAGTGTATTGAATGCATTATATAAATTTACTCAGTTTAATTCCTTCAATAAGTTATAGCTGAACAAATTATAGCTTGGTAAACCAGGTCTGTATTTAGAGAAGAAATTGTTCGTTGTCCCAGTAATCATCTTTTCTTACTATACTTTTGGATTCCTAACTCATTTATATACTGACTTTATTCAGCCAAAACGCTTATTTATAGTAAACAACCGTAATTGGCTTTCCTAAACGGATTTTCTGAATTCATTCAGCATTAAACTCGGCGGGCTGAGTTTGCACAACATTAAACATACCTTGCCAGTGTGGTTTAATGTAACATGCAAAAACAGCCCCTCTCAGGCAGGGGCAGAGAAAACTTACTGGTGACCATTTCTCACACAGAGAATTACAGAAACCAGTTGGATTGCTATCTGAACTTTATTTCAGCATTGGTGATAAAATAGCATTTTAAAAAAAGGTAATATCTCTATTAAGGTGAACTCTTTTTTAAATCAAGCTGGGGTCTGGTAATTAAATGGATACCCAGGCAGATTTTCTGGAAATATGCAAAAGAGGTTTCCTACTGTTTTTCTACAGGATTTATTATTATTTTTTTTTTAACTTATAAGGCTATACTTATTGTCTCATTCTATCTGGATGGTCTCGACTAGATCCAATCCTGCTTGATTTTTTTTTAGATCAACCAAGGTCAACTAGGTGCTGCTATTCAAGTCACTCCTTTCATTTAAAAGAAATATTCCTCACGATTGTAAATGCATACAGATTTTTATTGGCTGTTAGCTTTGATCTGAATTTTTAATTATATATGAATAATCTTGTTCCAATTATTGTCAATGCTAATTTGGTCTTGTTTTATAACAAATGTATGTTGTTGTTACATTATTATACCAATAAACAATCTGATGCCCTCAAGATGTTTAGGACTACAGCTCCATGCTATAATCCCTAAATTGTCTACTAGGTTGACGGAGAGTAAGGAAACATTGCTCATGTTTATTTGGTTGGGAGGCAATTTTTAATTTTGTGTTTCAGTGCTTTCTACATACATATGAACGAGAACATGCTATTCCTGGGTTACTGACCAAGTTATTGTTTAAATGTGTTTAGTATGGTTATGTGTTCTTGTATTTATCTGTTTTGGGGATACATTAAATTCTTCCAGGTGCTCTTAATTTTATGGTTATCAAGATTGCTAATTTATTGTTCATTTTGTATTGTATATCTGTTATTACAGTGGTACCTCGGTACTCATTGTTAATTGGTTCCAAGAGGAGTGATGATTACAAAAAATGATGAATACCAAACTATTTTTCCCCATAAGGAATAATATAATGAGTCACAAGGCAGCCGACACTGACAAGTTCTAGATTGTGCATTGAGTACCAAACAAACAATGAGTATCAGGACAAAATTTTCACATCAAAATGCATTGAGCACCAAATTTGATGAGTTTCAAAGCAGTTAAGTATCAAGGTACCATTGTACTTTTTGAATATTCTGCTATTCTGTTTCATTTTTCACTAATCACCTGTATTCAAACATTACAAACTATAAGAGCTTCAACAGACCAATTTTCTGTGTATCAACTTGATCTGTGCATTCACTCAACTTTGCTTGGCTGTTCAAAGTTGGGCATGAAGAGTTTTGTAAGTGTCCCTTTTGTATTATAAACATATTGCCCATGCCTAAAAGGTTTGGAGTCAGCTGAAAGTACACTTGCTCCTTTTTTTGTGTTGATCTATTGGTGCGAATCCCACTTTGGTTGTTATCAGATGTAATGATTTGAGGTACATAGCAACCAATCTCTAGAAAGGAGAATGTAAAGGAACTTCCCAATTAACCTCCCTCTGCCCATTTCACAATGTCAAGTTGCTTAGCTAGCTGAACCACTGTGAATTAGTACTTCTTGAAGTTCTGAACTGCTAGAAGTATCTTCTTCAGTGAAATTGTTTTAGGTAAGGTTATTTTACCATGGATATTCTATTGTATTCTGTGTTGTTGAAAGCCACCATGGTTCTTCCTGATTTGGCAACCTGTATATTTAATAAATAAAAAAATAATTGATTTAATAATCTGTCTCCAAGATGTTTCCACAGCGGTACAGTTGTCAGCCCAAAATAGACCAGACTGGTAAACCAAAGTCATGTAGTCCAATACTACTTTTATTGTAAAGTTAGAGTAACAGAATTTTGCAACTCAAAATATGCCTTTCCCCATCCTTTCCTTTATCTTTGCGTGAATTAGGGAGGGTCTTGTCCAAGATGTTTACATATGTTACAGGTCTGCCATGGACTTAGGTTTCTTTTATTTGAACATTGCCTTGACCGTAGCTCTTCCTCCTGTCCCTGAAGACTATTCCTTCTGCTTTCTACAGTTATGATCTACAAAGGCACCAGAGTTGGTTCCAGAAAAGCTCAATTCATACTCCTGAACAGACAGTTGCTCTCTAGATCAAGGTTAAGCAGCTTGATGTTAGTCAGATTTGACGCCAGAACTCAGTAATCAGTCTAGAATTTCCAAACATTTAATACCTTCTTCAAGAATTGTTTAGTTGGCAGAAACTTTTCAAACACATCTCAACTAACAAAAAAAATGAAGCCCCAAACGTAGATTATTTGCCAACTTCACAGTGATGTAAAGTTAATAGCTCTGTGTTTATATAATTTATATAGGTCTGTGTTCCAGATCATAAACTCTAGTTTCCCCCCCCCCTTATTCTTATTTTTTAAACAAATTTATATGGCCATCCATCTATCATAAAAAGCTACAGGTGATGAACAAAAATAAAAATATAATAATTTTTAAAAAACCATTTAAAATGAAAAACAATGTTGAGACCCTGATAAAGCTCTCATTCGTAAATCTGTCACACCATGTGAACTCCATCAACATTCTGGCCTGCTGCCTGATAGAAAAATCAGGTTTTCACTGAAAGCCAGAATAATCAAGGCCATCTATACCTCCTGGTAAAAGCTGTTCCATGAGGCAAGCACCATAACAGAGAAGGCAAACAGTCTGAAGCCAACTATCACTCTTTCACCAAGGGGACCAGCGTATCTTTGCCTGATCAAATGGGACAGGTAGCTAGACGCCATCGGGGACAAACGATTCAACAAATAACTAGGCCTCATACGATGTAGGGCTTTAAAGGAGAGAACCTGCAGTTTGAATTGCATCCAGAAGCCTAGAGGAATCCAGTGTAGCTACTGTGGGAGTGTCAGGCCCAGCCCAGAGATGAGACGGTGAAATCCAGCTGAATCCAAACCTTTAATTTGCTTATACAGTATTTAATAGATAGAATCTTCCCAAACTAAAACTATAACTTTCTAAGCTACTAAATATATTCTGAGAAATTCTAGGGTGTGGTTACCCTGACTCTCTTCCCCCTGCCTCTCCCATCCAGCTCGGGAATGTGCAGTCTCTCGATCCGGATCTCTTCTCTTCCGGGAAAGCTTTGAGTTGGCAAGTTCCTGGCCCTCTGCTGCTGCAGGTGTGCATTCCATCACATTGTGATGTTACAGAGGCATGTTGCATTAGCCTGGAAATCACTGTTGGCTGCCTTGCCAATTTCAGTTTTTACAACATATTCTTCTCTAATTATAACTGCTTCTGCCAAAACTGGACATTTCTGGTTTTTTTCTTCTTGTTTTCTTCTTCTTTCTCCTTCTGGTTCTGGGGAGCCCGAAGGCAAGTGCCCCTCCATTTCTTTTTTTTGTCAGATAGAGTTGATGAGATCTCCCCCCTCTGCTCCACTTTTTTCTAACTAAGTACAGCAGGAAGCAGGATGGATTTCCATTAGTTCTTGGTCTGAAGTGTGTGAGATCTCTCAAGTTTCATATTCCCTTAATTATTTCTCCTTTTTTACTCTATAGAAAGAGGGAGATATTTCTACAACTTTCTCAAGAAGTTTCCCTATCACCAAACTCTCCTTCTTATTCATTTGTCACGTCCCCTTCAACTGCCAAGGGCCAGTTGCATGGCAAATTTAGGCTTCTGTTATTGTATTGTCACTGGGGCTGCCAAACTAAATGAGGCACATCAATGACATCTGCTACCTCCCAAGAAGAGCCAATGTTCAAGCATCCCTTCTAATAAATAAATATTCCAGACTGCTCTCTTGCCCGAGAGTCTAAATTATGTTTCAACTTCTTCCTCATTCCTTCTAAGTGAGATGTGGGAGTAATGAGACTTAGATGTGCTCAAAGAGGACCATTTCAGGAGACAATTGTAGAAAATTGGATGTATCTGCAGTGTGGCTAGGAGCTGCAGATAAAAGGCAACAAGATGATCTGTGCAATTACAGGGAAGGTCCAATAAACCTGATCTCCAGCTTCTGGGTTTTGTGGAAAGGATGATTACTGCATTTGCTGAGCCTGGATTTAATCAGTTAAGGAAAGACTTCTGACTTACAGGATAGGGCATATGTCAAAGTTTTTTGGATGTAAAATAGAGATTGGAGAAAGATTTGGTTTATGTGATTATGGTCAAACCTGTTTGATCTTAGTATTAGGAATGCAAGAGATAACAAATATGAGAAAAAACTCTTTCTTTTAAGTGGGATTCCAGTGCTAAAATCCTTTTTTAAACAGGCATTTATTTCAGCACCTCCTCTGTCATTTAGATCCTGTGCCCCATTGCATGCAGATTTTATCATGAGAGCTGTGCTTTTACAATCTTCTTCATAGCTTGAGGGCAGCCTCCTCTCCAGCTCTTTTCTTTTCAGGAAGCTCCTTTCAGCTGCAAGGAATTGTGATGTTTCTAGCAAAATGCTTTTGGCCATCAAGAAAGTATTTCAGGTTTAGCAGCAACTTCTTAAACATGTAGAATGACCTACAAAGATATGGATTGGCCATAAGAATTTGGAATACTTATAAATGCATCTCAAGGTCCATGGTTTAAATTAAAATTTAATTCCATCTGTCTTAGTTAATGAACACTTGGTGTTTCGTTTTGTGACTTTGGGTGGTTCAGATATGTTTATAGAATGGTCCCTCTCTAGGTAAATTCTAAAATGTCCTCCAGATATTTTTACCTATAATCCTTAGCTAAAGATAAGATTATAACAAATTTGGAACACATCATTCAACTACACCTTCATGCTATAAGTATATAGTTTCTGTAATTTATGTTCCATATTCTATTTATGTCTTTATGCTATTGAGAAATTAACTGCACTCATTAGTAAAATCAGTTTAGTAAAAAGATCATCCAGTTGTTACTGTGGCAGCAATATTTAATATTGACTTGAAAGGAGAAGAAGATATGAACATTTTCTTTGTGCCATACTTAGTCACATTGATAGGACCATTAAAATGTTCACTAGATGTACTATTTGGCTCCACACTGGGGCTGTGCTGACGAATTACACTCGCCTATAGTTAACCAAACAGTGCCACTCAATTAATCCAATTTTCCAGTTTTATATAACATACTAGACTCTAAACTACCGGTAATGGTTACATTAAACTGTGAATATTCGGTTAACGTTAGGCCCAGAAGTAGAATATGACTATTGGGTAAGCTCTGCATGATGCTTTATCATCTACCTTCTACACCAGCGTGGCCAGGGCCATTTGCAGCCTTGGACAGCTGGTAATATGACCCCACAAGATGATAAACTTTTAATATTATGTGATTTTTATATACATTAATTATATTATATATTTTATATGTGACCCAAGACAATTCCTCTTCACTCAATGCAGCCCTGGCAGGCCAAAGGTTGACACCTCTGTTCATAAAAACAACAGCAACAAAAATAACAGAGTTGGAAGGGACCTTGGAGGTCTTCTAGTCCAACCCCCCCC
>JANHFK010005227.1:29570-43387 GCA_036250565.1 Sibynophis collaris | reverse complement strand
AAAACCCCATTATAAAACCCAGTTACCCAGTTATTTAAAAACCCAAGCGAGGAGGTTATGAGAAGTAGTTACGAGAGTTCATTGAGCTGTGCTCAGAACTTCTGGGTGATGGGAAGGGAACAGATAAAAATAGATATTTATATTTTAGTGTTACAAAAATTATCTACCATATAAACTAATTGGAAATAACTCCCTTCAGGTAAATATTTTCCCTTTCTCATGCTTCTGAATTAATATGGTGTTCAGTAAAAACAATATACCAAAAAAGTTAAAAAATGATTTAAAATTTTGAAAACTTATCTTCCAAAGATTGGAAACAATTGTGCTCTAGAAGCTGCTCAACACTAAACTTACCATAAATCTAGGTAATGGGATCAGTATGGAAAAATGCTCCGGGTTCTTCAGGATTTGACAGCTGGAAGTTGTAGTTCATTAGGCGGAAGGATACTAATTTTCCACCATTATTCTAGTATTACTGAATTTAAATTAGATATGTGAAACATTAACTACTTTGTATGGTTTCTTTTACTAAAGGCATTTTTATAAAATAAAGCCTTTTTATCATAATTATTATTATTATTACTGCTCTTGTTCTCATTTATAACTCATTTGTTTATTAAATATGTATTTGTCTTTGTAGCAGCTCGATATCCTACAAAAGTTTCTGGTGTTTATCTAGTACAGGAGTGTCCAACTCACATCGTCACGGCAGCATCACTTGACGTAACTGAACTTTTCCCCCCTTCGCTAAACCAGGCGTGGGCGTGGCCAGTGCGTGACTCATCTGGCCTGCAGGCCGGGAGTTTGACAGCCCTGATCTAATAGATTTCTTAACAACCATAGTTTAAAAACTTCAAATGATATATTTGTAATGGAAATACTTCAAATAAGTATCTAAGTACTTAAAGTACTTAAAGTATCATTCTACTGTATTATCTGTTATATTTTCTTTGAAAGTTTTTATTTCCTTCTTCTGATAGTGGAAAGGAGCATATTGGATTTCCCACAACACGTATCCCCTGATAAAGATGTCCGTGCAGCAAGTACCGAAGCTGATAAAAAGCTTTCTCACTTTGATGTTGAGATGAGCATGAGAAAGGATGTGTTCCAAAGGATTGTCCATTTACAGGTAAATTAGAAATAAAGATTACGGGTTATTTGCAGAATTCTTTATAATGAAAAGCATTGCAGTTTGGATAGTCAGTACTTCTTCAGTACTGGAAGAAGTTACCAAGTTGAAAAACATAAGAGCCTTGCAGTATTAGGTGAAAGTCCACATAAAACTATAATGGCTGCATAAGTACATTCTTGAAGTTCATAAAACATGCTGAGAGTCAGGGAACAGGGCTCCTAAATTTGATATTTATAGTACAGAGTCTTTGATTCAGGAACTAAGATGTGTCCATCAAAAGTAATTGTTAATGGTTCTGCTTTCCATTAGCTTGTTTAGTTCATTTTTGGTAGCAAAATAAAGGAAGGGTGTATATGTGTGTATCATAAATGACTTAGCTAGGGCTAGCATTCCTAAAAAAAGCCACGACAAAAATGGGTAAAATTATTAACAGAATTGACGAAAGATACACTCAGTCACTACTGCCACATGATCATCAGAAGCAAAAACTCTCCAAAGCTATCAGTGTAATTTCTGGAAAATTGTGACCCCTTCTAAAGTAGATTGAATTTCTTAATACTATTGAGTTCTTTTGGCCAATATAGGAGACACACAGAAAGACTGAGTGGAGGCCTTTTAGCACTGTATTGTGTTTGAGCATGTACCTGATACAAGCCTCCTTTACCCCATTGTTCCTTGTGAGTACAGTTTATTGAAGATAGGTTGAGTTGATTTAACAGCATCCTAAAATGGTATGTGGGAATGACTTTGGGAGACAGAAGGAAGAACTGCAGCCTACACAACTGTCATGCAAAAGGCATCTCAGCACACAGAAGCAAAGAGGACCCATTTCAGAAGGGACCCTCCCTCCCTAGTTTTTCAGAAAATAAAAAAGAAAGAAGGGGAGGAATACAGGTAGTCTTTGGCTTACAATCACAATTGACCCCAAAATTTCTGTTGCTAAGTGAGACATTTGTTAAGTGAGTTTTGCCCCATTTTACAATATTTCTTGCCACAGCTGTTAAATGAATCATTGCCATTGCTAAGTTAGTAACACAGTTGTTAAGTGAATCTGGTTTCCCCATTGACTTTGCTTGTCAGAAGGTGGCACAAGATGATTGCATGAATCGATACACTGCAACTGTCATAAATATGAGTCAGTTGCCAAGCACAATTTTTATCTCATGACCATGGGGATGCCGCAATAGTCATAAGTG
The DNA here is from genome assembly GCA_036250565.1 of Sibynophis collaris. Lineage (NCBI taxonomy): Eukaryota > Metazoa > Chordata > Lepidosauria > Squamata > Sibynophiidae > Sibynophis > Sibynophis collaris. The sequence goes on along the minus strand of JANHFK010005227.1, from coordinate 41,059 downwards.
TGAAAAATGGTCATGTCACTTTTTTCAGTGCGGTTGTAACTTTGAACAGTCACTAAATGAACTGTTGTAAGTCAAAGACTACCTGTATTTTCAGAACCTTTCGCAAGGTTCCGTTAAAGTAACCTTGAAATAGAGGTACTATTCATTGTGCTTCTTGTCTGGATCACCTCAAAGGTTTAATATACCTTGACCCTTTCAGGTGGAGTTTGCCAATTTGTCTATCCTTATGCCCACATTAGAAGTTGGCAGAGTCATGGTTGCCCCAGTTTCTTTTCTCAGAGCTAGTTGCCTTCAGGCTGCATGCAGGGTTGTCCTAAAGATCCAAGATGAGCAGTGAATAGGGCAGCTACTTAGTATCTGACCTCTCAAGCAACATTTCAGGCAGACTTGTAGTAGTTCCTGCGGCTGTTGTCTTTGTGGCTGAAATACTTGATCCTGATAAGCCTTGCTCCTTGGTAATAGTAAGAAGTGTTGGTGGACTTCTTTGTTGGCTTTATTTCTGCTGTCAGAACCTGAGTTATCTTGCTGTTTGCACACCCTTCCCCCACACTTAACTCTGTCTTTAACTCCAATTCCCATGTGTGGTGAATGAGTCATCCTGTCTGACTACAGAAGAATCACATCATAAAAGAATTCAAGGTGTAGCTAGTAGATTAGCTATCTATGGACACCATTGCATATCTTAAAAGGCTGTGTCTGCTCAAAAAGCCATCTGACAGGGGATACAGGAGAAGCGGGGTTTGACTAGTCAGGCTCTTCTGTATAGCTTTCCCAGCTGGATAATTCCTTTTTTTCCTGCACAACTTTGGGAAGGCCAGGGAGGCACCATTTGAGCTGGCAGCAGCCACACCGGTCTTGGTTGTTTCCATGCAGCCCTTTTAAAGTGCAGAGATGTCATTTCAGCCTGCAGCCACAACCAATATTATACCGTGCTGAGGTGGGATACTTTTCTACCTTTTACAATAAAATCAGGTAACTTACTGCCCGGATTCAGTTTGATTCCCAATTTGATCCTTTTTGTTGATGTTTAGAGATATAGCGTATTTGGTTGTTATAGACCTATAATAGAGAAGTTTGCTTTTCTACTAATGCAAAAATTTGTTCCTCTTCCCCTGATGATGCTGGCCAGCCAATATGTAGCCACATCAGCAACCTTCCTTGTGAATAGGAATTACTACGCCCAAGCAGAGAGTGAGGGAAAGGGAAAATGCATCTGTCAGTCTGCTGGCTGCCTGTAGAAAAGTATTTTCTTCACAATCAGACCTTTCACTGTTTGCTTCCAACAAAGTCAATTTACTTAAGATTGCATCACCCAGGTCTGGGATTTAAAGAATTGCAGATCTGAGATGGCTGGAGCCACTGCTTTTTTGTTTGCATAGAGCTAGAAATAGTAAGACGGAAGACCTTGTATCTGCTTGTCATCATGCCAGATCATTCTCTAAGTCAGTTTTAGACTGACAGTTCATATAAATGTCTTCAGTCTTCAAGGGTGGAGGATTGTATACTTAAATGTCCAACCTAAATGCCTGGTGGATGTGAATAGTTTAGTGGAAATAGATATTTCATACGCTGTGATAGTGCTCATGCCTGGTTAACTTGTGGAATGTGGATACATTTGCTTCTAAAGAGTACCTTCATAAAGCCACATTATAGTAATCCTACTTGTTCTAGGGAGTTGAATGGGGTAAAACAAATGGATGGATCAGATTATATAGAATGTGGGAGTCATGTCAATGCTCATTTAAATTATTATTCTATGGCAGAGGAGGCAGTTAAAAACACTTCTCTGTCTCCATTGTGTTGCACAGGATAGACTGGCATTGGTCTCCCATAATATGCAGTGTCTTTTTCAACAAGCTTAATAGAGAGAGCCAGAACAATTGATGGCATGCTGTCAACAATTTGTATCATTCTTTATGAACATAACTGATTAGATTTGCCTTGATTTAGATTCCGGCATTGGGATGTAACTTTAGCAATCACTTGTCCTATCATTTTGAATCCTTTCCAGCTTATACAGTTCAAGAATGTGTGCATATGAATAACTTTGGTTCATCAAACAAAGAAATCCACCAACAGTTTTTTATTATTACCAGATAGCAACATGTGACTCTGCAACTATGAAGTAGTATATATCGTAAATCTAAGTGCTATTGCTATTCAAAGTTACGATGGTGCTGAACAAGAGGTACTTAATGATTGGTCAATGAAGTTGCAGTCATTGCAGCAACCCTGCAGTCATATGAATGCAATTCAGCCACTTGGCAATCGTCTCACAGTTCGGAAAGTTGCAGTGCCCCACAGTCATGTGAATGTCATATGTGACCTTCCCTTTGGCAAAAACAATGGGAAAGCTGGCAGGGAAATTCAAAAGTCTTGACAAAAATTTGCATACTTTCCTGCATTTTCTGCCAAGGAGCCATACTACAGAGTACAAGATCCCAACATAGTACCCTCTACCTGCACTCTTAGTGTGTGTCCATCTGCAGCACTCCCTTCCCTGCCCATGGTCCTTGCTGGCACTCTGATAGCCTGTTTGCATTGTAGGCACCTGCCCACAGCTACTCATCCCCCCCATGCTCCTTGGCTGGGACCCCAGCTTTTTCCTACTTAATAACCCATGGAGTCCTGGAGTTATGACAGCAACCGGAACTGCCAAGATTGTCATCACTATGTTACGTGGTCATGTAGCATTGTGCTTTAAGACCTCATCACTCAATCTGGTCCCAATTTTTCAACTGGATTATGATTCTGAAACAACTTCAGTTGATGGGTGAATTGTTGATGAAACTGGATAAGGAAAGTGCATCTCTGCTAATCCTTCTGGATTACAATATTAATATCTGTGATGCCCTTCTGGACCACTTGGTAGGGGTAATTTGGGCACTAAGTATATGGTGGTTCTTTCATTCTTGTTATGCTATGCCCAGAAAGAGAAGCAGGGAGTTTATAAAGTATACAATTTATATTGAAAACTCTGCACTGGTGGCCAATACCTAATTGGACATGAACACTTAATACCTTAAGGCCCGATTCTTTGCTTATAGTTTTGTGATCTAACCGTGTAAGTGGAAATCAAACTGAGAATAAATCAGGAAACCTTATACAAACCATGCAGTCCCATTTACAGAGGCAGTCCCATTCTTTACAATGTGTAGATTGCAGTCTCATTCTTGAGTTCTCTTAGATATATGTTTTGGGTCATTATCCAGATGACTTGTTACTGAATTTTCTAAGAATGGGCATTGTATTTCGTTCCAAAATGTCCTAATTATCTCCTGATTTCTTTGTACCCTAGCAGATTCCAAGTATCCAGTTTCTCAGTAAACAATAGTGTTCTTTTCTTTAATGGCATCACTTTTTCTTCCATGAACTTATAGCTGCTGTGACTTAGCAAAAAGCTGTAATTTGTTTTCATCTTTCCAGAGGGCATTCTCCTAGAAAATGTGACTTGTCAACATTCATTTTAACAAACTCCAGACTGGCTTGTTGTGTGTCTGCCTTTTAGAAGAGGAGTCTTCTTGGGTCTTCTCTCATAGCGGCGTCTTTTAGTGAAACGATGGATGGTGCAACTTGATATTGTTGTATCTTGATCTTCGGAGGCCAGACAGAATCTCTTTTAAACTTTTCATTGGTTCTTTCTACACCATTCAAACTATCCTTCTGTTCAGTCTAGGGTTAGTTTTCCACTTGTGACCATGTTTAGGGAGGTTAGCTGTGGTCCTGGGGACTTTAAAGTTTTTGATATTAGCAGCTGTGCTTTAGGAATATGATTTTGTAGTCTTTGTCCTTACAATGCTTGGTTATTCTCTTTTTCCTTTCCTCCTCAGAAAACCCTCTGCTTTTCTTTCTCTTGTCCATGTTCACTATACTGCTCATGACCCAAAATGCCTATTTTTCTACATAATCAATGACTTATGAGACTGAAAATATCTATGACACTAATTAAAGAAAACCATCTGCTTAAGAGATCACTAACATCCAATAATGTATTTTATTTTCTAAGTAATACCATTTTCATTTGTTTTATTACTCACAAGAATATCTGAAATCATACATCAAAAGCACAATGTCTGATCTATAGACACTGGAATAAGAATAGTGGATGTCACTACCTTATATCAATTTCAACTTTATTTAACAAGAAATTAGGATGGGGGGTGGGGAGGTAGACAGATACTAATACTTTCAGCTGCATCTGTACACAGTTGCACAGGAGACAATTGTAATTAATAACCCAACAAGAACCTCACTTTTTTGTTTCAATTTATCTTTAAACTAAACTTGTAAAACTATCTAATGATATTCAATAATACAAAACCTTTATTCCATGTTTAACGCTTTCCATAGAATCTATTCACCATTGGTTATTTGTCTGATAACTGCTATATGATTTTTTGTACATAAAAGGACAGCCGATTAAATGGCTTCTTCAAGTCTTGATGACAGCTGAATTACCTTTGTGGCCCATTCCTTTGCTGTTCATTGGAGCATTGTTTTTTCCTTTTATATGAATAAACAATGCTCCATCGGGAAGCCTGTCTCTAAAACGGATGATTTTCAATAGAAGACGCTCAGTTGCCTAGAGGTGTTGCCCTGCAATTTGATTCCGTTTTTGCTGATGAGCAGAAAAGAAGCATCCGGCTTGGCTTGTGCAGCTAATGAATTCAGCCTCTCTTTGTTGAATGAAGGTTCTGCTCAAAGAAAATGCCTCCACTCAGTTCATGTGATTCTCTGCCACAATGCATTCCATTTCTGAACTCCCATGTCTCAAAACATTTAAAAAAACCTTGAGGTTGTAAGGAACAGAAAGGAATGGTGAAAGTCCTTTTACATATCAACTTTTATCAACATTTCTCTCTATTTTTAGAATGATACAGTGGATCCATTTGCTCATCACTTTAAGTCTTAATGCAACACATAAAAGTTAAAATAAAGATATATTATATCCAGTATAGAGTTACGTAGTAATACAATCCAAGAAACAGGCAAGAGTTTAAAAACTCTGAGTATACCTTTGCTTAGCGCACATCTTCTGAATCATTCGTTCCATATTCTGAACTATTCCATCATAGCATGTCCAAAAAGCACATTCACTGAGAATTGCAACCTTTGATGCTGTTACATGGTCATAGAATAACCCTAAATATCTTATCAGATGTAAACATTTTCTCAAATGGGGTGAATTTTGGATGTCAAATATACACATAAAAAGCATCATTGTGTAAAGAAGAGCATAACAAGACAGAGAAGCAATTCCCAAAAAGTGGGTGTGTTTGTAAACATTTCTTGAAGGTAGCCTGTTAGTCTTCATCTTCAGTAAGCTTTCCAGGATTGGTAGTTGAAAATAAATCTCCCGCTTACTTTCAAAGCTGCAGAAAAACAACACTCCTGATTTGCTATGGTTGGAAATAGTTTTAACTCTTCTACCCATCCATCAATTTTATTCCCAGATCCATTGTTACAATGAGAAGAATGCAGTATTTATCTGCTGAGGCAAATAATGTTCTGGTTCCCCAACCAAGACTTTGAGTTCACACATCATGCTGAATAGAAAATTTTAAACTATAGTTTGTTTACTAACCCATAGAAGAAATGGTTCATTTTCTTGCTCTAAATTCTCTTAGGTGTCACAAGGGTGTCACAAAATACATACAATCATGTTAATCTTTTCATGATATTTCAGTACTAACGTACAAAGATGAATGAATTTGTTAGAGCTGAGTTTGCCTTTAATGGCTATGAATGTTTGTTACCATTTGCTATTATTAAAATACATAAATTAATATGTTCGGATATTGAACATATAATTCCTCGGGAGGTGGAAGAAAGGACATGTCCACCAAAGCTAAATGAAAATAGGAGGACAATTTATTTCCAAAGATGCTGCTAAGTTGATGTGTTGCAGCTGGCCTATATTGTGAGACGTGTAAAAATAAAAGTCTTCATGGCAAATTTTGAATTTAAATGAATGTGGAATAATGGTGGGTACTAGTTTAAAGAAAACAAAGGTGGGACATTTTTAAAAGCATAAATCTTATGTGTTCTTAGTAAGTGTTCTTACAGCACCCTGCATTAAAGTGGTTCTATGTTACTCCTCACCTGACAGTAGTTTCTTGTAATATCTATAAATGGCAAATTAATTGAGACAAATCTGATTTTTTCAAAATGGCTTCGGATCTTAGTAATACGCTGTCTTAGATATTAGGCAGTGGTGGGTTCCACTTACCTTCGCTACTGCACCACACTTCTGCGCATGCGCAGAACGTCCATGATAACGTCCGGGCAGGTGGGCAGAGCCTCCCGCCACCACTACTATCGGTTCGCAAGCTCTGGAGCAAACCGGTAGAAACCCATCACTGATATTAGGCAAGGTTTTCTTACTTGCTTTTAATGTTTGTTTAAATTATTTTGGTATCAAGCATATTTCTGAAAGAATATTAATTAATAAATAGGAGTTTTGTACTAGTTAAATTTTCTCACCTGGCACCAATTCCATGCATATTTTTGAGACAGATGAGCCAAAATGAAGTTCTTTATACCAAAAGGAAATGGCTAGCTGGATTCGTTAGTTCACTATTTCAAATAAGAGATATATCAGCTTCTTTTCCAATCTTGCTTCTGGGACAAATTACTAGTGATTTAAGGCAAGCTACTGTGTCTTACTCTTGGCTCCTTGCTGTGATCTACACATCTAGTCTTCAAGATTATGAGGCTGTTAGCATACAACTGAAGCTGTTTAACACCAGCTTTATACCCCAGCTATATTACCTTTTTTTTAAAAAAGGATCCCCTAACCCAATTTAGGAAATATGAGAAATTCAGAAAATAGGAATCTTTTCTGCCAGAACTGTTTTTGCTGCTGAACAGGCATGCATCACTGAATATAAAATTCACAGTGTCAACTATTCTGATACCAAGCAAAATATTTCATGTTTTATATAGAACTTTGAATATATTAAATGTTATTATTTCTTTACATTTCAGCAAATGTGTAACCCTGAGATTTTAAGACCAGAAGCTAAAAGATACTTAGAGAAGTCAATAAAAATGGGGGAAAGGAATGGGCTTCACCTTCCTGCAGAAGTCCAGAATGTAAGTGCAGCATAATTCAAAAAAATTTTAAAAGGGAAAATCATATTTGTCCAAAAGTATGTGTGTATTAATTTTAACTTTAATAAGTCTTACAAATAACACATTGAATACAAAGGTCCCCTTGGTTTCCTACTTATTCTAAGATTGCAAATTTTGTAGAATAAAAGTGATAGAAGACTATTTCAAATGATATAATTTTATGATCTAACTCTTGGTTAGACTCTTCTGTTTTATATTCTTCTGAATTTAAAATTTCTAAACTGTATGCATCTCATAAAAGACTTACCTAGAAGGTATGGTAAGAATGTTTTGCCAGGTAGCCCTGGATATTTGCCTATCTTATCGGGTGGGGTTATTATATTTTCATATTTGTTTCATATCTTCTTAGTTTATTTGTACAGTGTAGAGTCATATTTTCCTTTGAGTATATGTCTGGTATAGCCAACAACAGACATTAACTTAAGACTCAACGGTGTAGATCTAAAGAATAGTCATACAATATTCATTAAGCTAAAACTAATTAGCTGTCTCCTTTAGCAAGATTTATGACTGATTGGGGATTTGAAGTATCTTAATCTGTAGTGTTAAACACGACACTAATTTTTTTTGTTAGCTAATTGCTCCTTTGCATTATTGACAACTTTCTACTTATACATATTCAAGGAAACTTACCAAAATAATAACTATAAAAATGCCAATGGATATTGGGTGGTATTAAGCTCTGTTCATCCACTCATGGAACAGCATCCATTAATGACAAATCTTCTTTTGCAAACCTCCTCTCAAAACTATAATGAAACTGGGGTGGTTGGGTGGGCTTCATAGCAGATTTTATATGCATACTGGGAATCTGTAGAAGTGTGAGATTTCTTTCCAGTACTTCTCAACTCCACCCATATACTGAAGCTGTCTAACAGCAGTAATTCTCGAAGAGGCAATACTGATAGATTAATTGCTTTATTGAAGACAAGAAGTAAATATATATCCATAAGATCCTAGAGAATAGGTATCCAATCTATAGGTGTGCCCTCAGGATATAAATCCTAGCCTTTTCCTGTTGACTCATTTTCCATCATTTGCATTTGTCCCATGTTTGAATAGTAGTTTCTCTAGGCTGAGAGTCATAATTTCCAGTCTTTCCAATTTCTGCCCCTACGAGATGGTAAAATATGTTGGAGGTTTGTTCCTTGTTTGAGACTGTATGTAACCTATTATCTTAAATATATGAAAGTATGGATAAATTAAGAATTACTTAATTTAAATGTGTTTCTCTTAGTTGAGGTCACACCATATTGACTTATGTCAAAATGACGTATTAAAAGAATACTAGGAATTTATTTTATATAATACTTTAGTAAAGACGTTTATCATATTTCTTTATCTGCCTTACCCAGCTATGGTGCCATAGTTCAGAAAAGTACTTAAAAGATAGTAGTTTCCTAAAGTCATAAAAGATGCATATTCTTATTCCCTTTAAACTGTGTGCCAAAGATGGGAAGAGAATGTAAGAATAAATAAAACTGGGCCATGTTCTTGAAAACAAAAACAAAGGGAAGGAAGTTATTCACAAAGCATGTTAGCATAAGGAAAGCATCTCTCTTTCAAATGTTAAGGCATTTGTGTCCTGTAGGAGGCTCATGGCAGCTTCTTCATAGACATAGACTATTCCGTGTTTCTGCAGAACATTAGGGACAGCCCACCTTGAGAAGCACATGTTTTGAATGCTCTGCATGACTTCAGTAATAACAGTGATACCTTTAATGTAACATTTTGCTTTTTATATATGGATTGACATTAAGGAAATCAAGACAATCAAGCAGAAGCTGAGTGAATTATGTATAGATTTTAGCAAAAATCTCAATGAAGATAACACATTTCTGATATTTTCTCAAAATGAACTTCGTGAGTATTTCTATTTGCTATTTGTGAGTTATATTTATATTTGAATAGTACCATCATATTGGTAAACAGTACAATTAGTATTACAATGCAGAACGTTTTCATGCTATATTAAAATTGTTTCATATGCTGATCAACCTTAATCAGTTCAATGTGATTTTCTCTTTATTTATGTTAACCTTCCATTTTTCCAAATTTTTCTTTTACCGGTCTTGGCTATTTGTTCCCGTGTTCTTGAAAAGGTTCTATCCTGATTTAAAATATTTTATTATTTAACTCCAGAAAATAAATACCTGTTACATTTCTATTGTTAAGCTAATTAACTGTCTCCTTTAGCAAGATTTATGACTGATTGGGGATTTGAAGTATCTTAATTCTGTAGTGTTACACAACACATTTAAATAAATAACTATAATTTTGCTCTTCGTTAATAATAGAATAAACATGATTACTGTAATATGGACAGTTCACTGATAAAATCATTGCTTACTCATTGGGAGCTACAGGCAGTTAACTTATATTTCAAAGTTCCTTAAATGCCTTTTGTCTGTAGAAATCTATTGGTCACTAAACATTTAAAATGTTTTTTGATTATTGTTAAAAGACATGTCTGAAAGAATGTATCCTTATATTAATCCTGTAATGAAATGTGTTTCTCAGGTGCCCTGCCTGATGATTTTATCAGTAGTTTAGAGAAGATTGAAGCTGACAAGTATAAAGTTACCTTAAAATATCCCCACTATTTTCCTGTTATGAAGAAGTGCAGTGTTCCAGATACCAGACGAAAAATGGAAACTTCTTTTAACAGCAGGTGCAGAGAGGTATGAAAAACGTTTTCCCATTCATAACAGATCAAAATAAAATATAAGGACTGTATTAACAAAACTATATATGTGAAGGACTATGTTAAATTTAGAAGCATATGCTTTCTAAGTTGAATGTTCCAGATTTATGTCCTATATTAATATTATATAAAATAATCTATAATATACTTCCTGTGATAAATATATCATCATTATCTAATTACTTATTCAAACAGGAGGAATCTTAAAAATTATAACATGAAGGTGAAACAAATCAGGATAATAGAATTGTTTGTATTAAACTTTATTTAATTAATATTTGTTTAATAATTTAATTTGCAGGCATCCCATCTTAATCACAAGGTGAATTTATAAGGTTATAATTTTATGGTCTCTGAGAAAACTTTAGGAAACTTATGATTATTTGGATTGGCCATTCCAAAATTGGGGAGAAACTCCAATCTCAGGAGAATGAAATGTAAATTACCTTTCCTGATTTTTCACCAGCTTTTAAAGATATATCTTAATGGTGCTTAAAACTGTTATACTAGAAATAGCAAAAAAGGAAGGAGAAAATAAGAAGAAAGGATCCTTGGATTTGAAACCCCTAACCTTCATGTTTCGCTGCTAGGTCAGCTATACCAATACACTGTTTTAAACAATGTCCTGTCCTCTACAAAAAATTCTAATCACCCATTATAAACAATTAAAGATAAATGTTTCTTTGCTTGAAAAAAATATAATGCAAGGAAGTTTTGCCTGCTTTCAATTCTGCTGTGCCCGTCTGTCACAAATACAACATAGAAAATAACAGCAATTCTGTAATTAGAGCTCTCCAAGGTAAACTTGGATTATTTTAAGATTGTATCATGTAGACATCATACAATGAAAAATAAAACAGCAGTGTACAGGTAGTATAAAAGAGTGAAAGCACAAATCAAATCAAACCTTCATTGTCAATGCACAACATGTGTACAATGAGATTGAATGAGCCTCCATAATGAGCCACAATAGTGAATTTCAGCTATTTCCATTCTATGTATGAACAGTTAGCTTTTGTTAATTTAAATATGAAAATGCTAAATTGACAGAAGTATTACAGATTGAGACTATGGAGCAGGATGTTATAAAGCCCCTTGACATCACATACAAGTGTTCAAAATAGATAAATTATATAGTCATACATATTCTTGGGCATGAAATATACCAATATGTCTTTCTCATTTTTGCATATGTTCTGTTGGTAACTGAGTGATTTTATTTCCAGAAGCAGAATTTCATAAACATCATTGCTAATATATTTAATTAAATTTGTCATATAAGCAGTTAGGTATTTTATATTAGTCTTCCCAATCGGATTCCTTCTGGATATTTTGGGATTAAATTTCTCAGAAGATTTAATGTAACTGAATAAAATTCAAGGAATTAATTAACCTAATATAAATGACAAGCTAAACTAATTGTTACCCACTTCATACTGAATTTATTTGATTCATTTCCTCTATTTAGAAAACTTACTGAATGCTATATTGTTTGTATATACATTTATATCATTTCAGAATAATGCATGTAAGCAATGATTTGCTTTTTATTAACTTAAGTCATTTTGTTCAATGTTTAATTTAATTAATTTATTAAATTTTTAGACCGCCCTTCTCCTTTGCAGGACTCAGGGCGGTTTCCAGTCAATAT